>JAJJID010000061.1:0-131648 GCA_022204955.1 Macrophomina pseudophaseolina
TTTGAGATGTGCCAAAGTTTGAAAAAGGCAATCTCAAAGCCACGGGTGGGGTTTGGACAGCTGTGAGCTGTGGCTTTGGAGAAATGGCCAAAAAAGCTCCTTTCTAATTGGATAAACTCATGCTTTTGCGGGGATCGCTTATTTGGCCTGACCATCAACAATTTTTGAAGCAAGCCAATACGCTACGGGTCTTCCCGAGCGCGTCAGCAATCGCACGGCCAAAGGATCCAGCCACGCACCCAAGCGGAGGCGATCCTCCAAAGCCACATCATGCACATCTCCCAAACAAGCACACGCTGGATCTCAAGAGCTGAACACAGCTCGTCCCAATTTAGCACATCTATCGTCAGCCCACAGCTGCATGCAAAGCCGCCTCATCCAACCCAACACCTCCTCATTTACGGCAAATCCAAGAAGATTTCCCTCAGCTTTTGATAGTCCGGCGTCCCTAGCCCGGTCACCGGATCCCAGCCAGGCTGCGCCGCAAACCCGTCGGTCCCACACCCCGGGTTCCCGCCCACCGTAACGTCATTGAACGCTTCGGGGTGGGTATAGAAAATCGGGTTCAGGAAGCCCACCGGCCCCTTGCCGGCCTGGTAGCGCTCCTCGTTGAGCAGGTTGACGAGCGACGCGACGATGGGCGTGCTGGCGGACGTGCCGCCGACGCCGTACGTGCGGTTGAGGTAGACGGTCGTGATGTTGAGGCCCAGCGCGGCGACGTCCGGGTACGCGCGCGACGTGCCGCTGTTGTTATACGTCTTGGAATCGTAGGGCGGCGGGTAGTTCTGCAGGTAGCCGCTCACGGCGTCTTTTTGGTAGGAGGGGAGGGAGAAGATGTTGGAGAAGCCGCCGCCGCTGTAGTAGTCTTCTTTGCGGTTGGTTTTGTCCGGATCGGAGACGGCGCGCTCGCCGCCTTCGATGGTGCCGTCGAGGAGCTGGGTGGCGCCGACTTTTGGGGGCTGTTAGTGGAGGCGTGGAGTGGGGGCTTGAGGATTGCACATACCGACGGTGACGTAAGGGCAGTTGCAGGGGAAGGCGGGAGAGAACCTTGTGCCATTGACGTCGACGTAGAGCTCGTCGGCGTTGAGACAGCTGTTCTCGTAGCCAGAGTTGTATCGGTTAGCAACACCGGAGTCGCCGCTGGCGAAGAGGATGCTGACGCCCTGCAGCCCGAGCTTCATCCATTCGTTGCACTGCCGTCGCTGGTAGAATTCGGGGAGGGCGGCTTCGATCTGGTTGTAGGAGAACGAGTAAACGTTGGAGATGGGCGCACCGCCGCATTGCAGGGGACCAGTGTATCCGCCGAGGTTGGGATCTGGATAAGCTGGGTCGACATATGGCGCATCGCCGCCCTCGTAGGTACAGTAGCTCGCGTCGAGCGCGTCGAGGAAAATGTTGAATGTGCCCACGCTATCGACGTTCACCCCATCACCAACCTGGTACAGACGAAGTTTCTGTGGCCAGATTATGGAGTAAGCAGTTTGAAAGTCCAGAGCTGACTCAATGACGGTTCCAGCTTCTGCTTGTGTGATATTGGAGGGCTTGCCGCCGTCAATGCTGATGAATTCCGGCACTGTGTCACTCGGGATCTTTGGTGATGTCCAGTGCTCGAAGAAAGGTACAAGATCTGGGTTATAGAGGTAGTCTGCCCATTCGCCGATGCCCATTTCGTTTCCAGCAATGCTGGAGTTCAGAAATGAGAATTTGTACAAAGCACGGAGACAGTCAATGGTGATTAGCCTGTCGCAGTTCTGGGTCCCGGTCAGGCCAGTGAGGTTCAGAGGCGTTAGTGCGGCGGCACGAGCAATGTTCAGGTTCGCAACAGGTCGAAGGCCATCGAGCTGAATGGTAGGCATTGCAAAGTCCACGTGCTGCTGGATGTGCTGAGGTAAATGGTACTCATCACAGGCAATGCGGTATCCACCCGTTTCCTTGTGCTCGAAGAAGTGGTATTGAGTGTTGAATAAGCGCTCAGCCTCATCGACGGTGCCATTGAACTGGACCCAGTTGCGTCCTGGAAGCTGTCAGCCTGCTGTTGTCGAAAAAGATAAAGAAGAAGAAGAAGAAGAAGAAGAAGAAAAAGGACACACTCTTTCCGCCACAGCCCCTTCGTTGCGCAAACATGACTTACCCGCAGAATATGTGATCCTGGAAGTATCGATGCCTGAATCTTGCAGCCACTTAGTGACGCTGTTCGTTGCCTCTCGGCTTGGGGCGAATGTTTTCGCCACCTTCTCAGCGCTCCAGTGTTTGCCGAAATTCGGGGACGCGGGATCCGAGACGTCCAGTAGGTATTCGTCGGCCAGATGCAGGTTGCGCTGCTGGAGACCTATGCGGATTGGCAGAATCTCATCTCCATGAGCTCGGTCGCGCTTGGTCCATTCGTGCGGATGGCCATTGCGTTTCTCATGAACAACAAAGCGGCCAGGAGATGATGGAGCGGCGGCAATGAGTTGGCAGCAAGCCGCAATGCCGAGGAAGAGCGAGGCTCGCATGATTCGGACGAATTTGCGCCCGGAGGCAGTGTTTGCTCCTGCTTGCTGACCGGCATACTGCGGGAAAGAAACAGATTAAATATTCCCTCAAAAGCTGACCCTACAGGCCCGTGTTGACCATTTTCACCTGCCAGATCAGGCAGGTGGGGAGCGTCATTTCTAATGCAGACAAGCATGACAAGCTTCCGGAGCCAAAGGCTTAGCGGCTCGGCGTTAGCGGCTGCAATTGCGGGGAGGTGCGTCTGAAACCCGCTCTGATTACCTTTTCAGTGAGATAAGAACACGAGAATGACGAGTCGAGCAGGGATTGCGGCCAATGGAACCGTATCTAAGGGTTGTGCCACGGTGCCGCCGATCCTCAGGCACGCCTGTTACGTAGCAGATGGTCTGACCGGACAACTTGCAGAGAATCGATATAATAGGTTGCGCCGCAGACAAATCCTGTCGACGGGCCGGGCAGTTTCTTCTTGCGCGGATATGGCTCCCACCAGCCCCCGCCTACAACCCAGTCTCACCGTGGCGCAGGCAAGATTTGCCCGCTCAAATTAATTTTCTCAGGAACAGAGAGCAGAAGAGTCAGCGTCTGTGAGTTAATTCTCGTACTCAGCCTCTTCCAGTTCCGATGTTTCCCAGTCCATCTCCATGCTATCATCAATGTACGAACTGGATGGCGCATTGTCCTCAGGCTGGCTGGGCCTCGCTTGGGGGGCGGAAAGAAAACAGAGTCACGCACCACACAGGCATTGTGACACTGAAACACCTTCGTGCCGCAATAACCAAGGCAACCTTTGCAGCAATGCGCAGAAGATCAAGTAGAGACTCTAGAACCTACTGCTACTCGCGCCAAGCCGTTGGATGGCGGAGTATGCATCCCGTTTTGCGATGAGTACATACAGTGCTGGCAAAAGTTCGGTTTACGTATGCACTGCCGAAAATTGCATGAGAGAAGCTTGAAGTAGAAGCACCGATATTATATAGGCAGTTGAAGCAGTCGGCTGGATGTAAAGGTACCTAAACCTTAATAACATATACGTCCAGATAACTACTTCAACTCCCATGCCCTCTGCAGTCCCAAGGTGGCTTTTTACCCCACAACCGTGCTCCAGCCTCTCTTTTCGCGAGGATGACCTCAAAAACCGAACCTTGCTAGCACTGTACGAAGCAATACGGAAGCAATAGTAGCTGCGACCAGAAAGGTGTTGGAACAGCATGTGGAGGTTCTAGAAATTGTAGCTAATAGTCCAGCCCATACCTGAACTCATTTGGCGGGATTGTATCATATGCTTTTCATGGCAACGCAATTCTTTACGGCTTTCCAATTAGTCATAATAAAGAAAAATCTTGATCCAGCTCGCATCTCCAGAACCATCAGAGAGCAGAGAGTGCATCATACTGCTCCTGTGTCAGGGCGAGTACGGACCCGTGTCGCATATAAGTAAGGTCCACCGAGGTGTCCTGCACCCATAATCCGGTCGTCGGGTCAGAAGGTCCGAATCCTCTGATTCCAGCATCGCCGCCAACCTTGTCTGTATACAGATACGCCTGGCTATGGTTCGTGCTATCCCAGAATGGGTAAGGGCCTTCGTAGCCAGAGATCTTCTCTCCGACAACCTGAAAGGAGCCAAAAAGCCCATCATAGCCGACGTCTGTGAGAACGCCATCAGTGACATATTGACGAACATAAGCGGTGTCGTTGATCTTGAGGAATGCCAGATCGATGACGTTCTCTGGAGTAAGGTTGAGGTACGTCTGGGGTGCAGTGAACGTTTGGAAGTCGCTCGTGTGAGCGTACTGGATCGTTGTGTTCGTTATCGCGCCATTGGCGTGCGCCGTGTCATTCTCAGCAAACTACAAAAGGATGTCAGATTTCTGTGCACACCACGTACGTAGTCCGGTGCGACTTACGAACTTGGACGCCCAATGTACGAGGTATTTACCCTCGGATGGATCCCAGATTGCGTCAGGAGCCCAGACCATTCCGGCGGTTTCATCCTCGACGGTGATGAGCCGCTCGCCGGTCCAGTTGATCAGATCCGTGCTGTCCCAGACCAGAAGTGCCTTGGAACCGTTCGCCGAAGCCGCATCCCATGACGAGTACTGGAGACGGTCAGAATCATGTTTTGGCGGCGCTCAGTGACACCCACATCGTTAATGTTCAGGTCCGTAGCAATGAGGTACCATTTTGTCGCCTCATCTTCGCCGCTGCCGGGGATCAGGGAAACATCCCGCACGGTCTTTTGGCCCAGAGTAGGAACGAAGATTGGTTCCCCGCCGTTGATGTCGGTGAAGGCAAGGGGGTCGTCATTGGTACTGAGCGCGAAAAATACGCCCGTCTCGTTCGTCTTCCAATAGACTGCCAGATAGCCGACTTTGTCGGTTTCCGCCTGTCTTGCGGACAGGCCCTCGAATGGAGCGGTTACCGCAAGAGTAGCGGCGCAGGATGCGAGAACACGAATGGTGGAGCGAAATGAGCGCATGATGTTTGAAAGACTTAAAACAAGAGAACCCACGGAGAGCGGACCGGTCATTACCTACATTTCTCTTTATATGCGCATCATTGCCCCAGCATTGCTGAATTCTACCGGAATCTGGGGCGCGGATGACGAGCTTTTGGCGAAAACGCCGGTGGACCTGACGATCATTTCTCTGCTGGGTACGGATGCACACAAAAACCCTGGCCGGCGTGTGGGGTTTCGCTATTAGATCTCACGGGATGCTGGGTGCGGGGTATCTTTGCGAGGCGGTAAAACTGACTTGCGTGCGGCGGAGTTTCCTTTAGCAGACATCTCGCCTTCCTCCCACCGGACATATCCAGGCCATGACGTCGGATGGTGCGAGTTCTGCCGGCATAGTGAGGCACAGGAACAGGTTGCCCTTGGAATGAATTGGCCTTGGGGAGTTGAAGCATTCGTCCGGGCATGAATGTCTTCAATTTCAACAATATCTACGTCCGGACGAATGCTTAAACTCTCCGTGAGCCGTGTGCTACATGTTGATAACAGACTTATTTTTGCTGGACTCCGGAGTTCGCAGAGCCGAGGGTGATGCCTTTTGTCATCCCTTTTGCCGGTTACAATGCGATGGTGGCACCAGACAAGGCGGCCGGGACTATTGACTCGTATCCGCTCCTAAATGACCATGCTATCCGGCACGGCTCTCGCTCTAAAACCGGCTTAAAGCCGCCTTAATCTGGGTATAGCGTAATAAACTTCAGATAGCTTCCTCAGAGTATATAGCTGAAATGAGGCCTTCTCTCTTCAAAATTAATTTCTGACTTAACCACCCACCCATCTCTATGATAATAGACCCACGTATGGCCTATATTATAACACGTCCATGCTCGTTATGGGATCTTCTATTTCTTGCTTGACATTGCTAAAGAGCCTCAGAATGTTTAAAAGCACAACAGTAATTGACATTTCATCAATAGATCATCTTGCGTGGACCTTATTCCACTATAGGTTTTCCTTTATAGCAGTTATGAACCTCGTCAACTGCTTCTCTGAAATAATTTTTATACAGCACCCATTTTTTGTCCGCCGAGGGACAGCTTTGAAGTAATTTACCGATGCGCGATTAATTAGCATACACAGGACCTACACAAGCAGGACCACATAAAAAAAAGGGATAAGAAAAATAAATGATAGGAATATGAAGAGAGATTGGCTAACATCCCGACCACGGAGCGCAACCCGCTCGCCCTCATCTTCGCGCGCCTGCAGAACTGGCCCTACATGCAAATGTTCGTCGGTCCACGTAGACGCCCTTTTCGCCAATCTCCCGGCAGGGAAAGTAGCTAACGGCGAATTGCGAAGAAAGCCCACCGCGACGCTGCGGAAGGGTTGAACGATGGTGTCCCGTATGTAGGGCGGCAGGGGTATAGGAAGTAAGAGGGCGACGAAGCCTTGTTCATGCTGGGTTGCAGAAAGCGGTTGTCATACACCCGGAGCGCCTGAGGGAGAGCCTGGAGCGGATCGCGGATCGCGGAGAGTTCTTGGAGGTCAGCGATGAGAGCATTAGGCTGGTAAGTCGAACCACTGCGGTCTTGCGACGGAGAGGGACTGCCGAAGGAGGATGGCTCGATTATGCATGTGACTTGTAGGCCGACTCGGGTACATTGGAGCGGACGAGCATGCTGAGCGTAGGGATGGTGACGGTCAGGACCAGCGATCAAGCACCGGCACGGAAGAGAAAGGGGGCTTGAGAAGAGTAGAGGACAGAAACACGGGCAAATGCCACACAATCCTCTCACAAGCGGATGGCCGCGCAACACTTGATAAAGAAAGGGACAACGGGAATAACGCAAAGAAATTAGTAAATACTGATACCCTTTTTCTCTTCACTTGAAGCCCACGCATCATCCAGGGACCTTGACACCCAAGTTAGACAACTAAGTCCGACAATGTACCAGAAAAACGGCTCGCAATAGCGACTTCAGTCCTTCGCAACTCATTAATCCGGGGGCTTCTTATCCATCCAACTCGCCACAATGCCCCTACAAACCTCCTGATAATCCCGCCACCTCAACGGATCCTTCTCGACATCCTCCGTCGTCCAGAACATTGTCCACTTCGTCTGGTCCCAGGCATCCAGTTTCAGCGTTCCCGTACTTCTTTCAAAATACCATTTGTTCACCGGATTGTCCCGCCTGCTCCTCCACACGACACCGTCCGGGAAGCAAGTCCGCACCATTGACTTGAAAACAATATCCGCTACGCCACCCGAACCCTGAGAGCGCTTGAGTACTGCGAATTTGTCGAGATATGGAACAGGCGGGCGAGGGATGCGCTCGCCATTGGGGCCGATCAAGTCTGGCGGATATTCCCAGGTTAAGATAGCGCCGCCTTCGTACTCGCCTGCTATGATGACGCCGGCGAGCTTGTTCTTGATCCGCTCGAGGTAGTGGTCAACGTCGAGTTTGCGGCCGAACGAGTCTTCGATAAGGGTTATGAGTCGAGAGAAATCGATGCGAGGATCAGTGAGGTCTAACGTCGGCTGACCTGGCTCCGGAGGCCTCCACGGCTCTGTGTTAGGGTTGGGGATCATGGTAACGGGCATGCCGCGTTTGACAAAGGTAGCGGGCATGATCGACGGAATCTGCGCAAGAGGGGAGTCCGGATGGGAGGAGGACACCATGGGTTTGTCGGTGAGCAAATTGTGGATCAAGGGGTTCTTCTGCCGTCGAGTACGGACGCCAGGAGTGGAGGGATCCGAGGGCTTAGCTGAGATGGCTGCCTCGGCGGGCGTAAGAATCAGAGCGGAAGATGCGGGCGGGAGCAGGGCCAGCGTCCGCTGTACTAGGTCCAGATTCTTCAGGTGGCGGAGGGGCTTGTCTGGAGAGCCCAAAATCCTGGGGTTCACAGGAGGTAAAGAGGCAAGTTCACGCTTCGAAAATCTGGCAAGTGAAGTCGAAAGCCAGCTTTTGCTCTTCTTATCCTCTGATTGAGATACGGCAACTTGGGCCTGCTGAAGGTCTCTTCTGATGTCCTCGTACTCCTGCTCCAGATTGATGAAAACATGGGCCCGGTCATCGCGGTTTGGAAATGGGATGCCGCCGAGAGGATCAAGTACAATAACCCGCTCCAGCGTGATGTCCTCAGGGAAAACGGCCCGGTCCTGGTGTTGAGCGACATTGCTGATGCCAGAAAATTCGCGAGTCAGGGCCAGCATGACATCATCTGGCTGGACTCTAGTGACCTTAAATTCATCTTTAGTGAATGCCATGGGTGGAATGACAGGAATTTTGCCGCCACGGAGAAGTGGCAACAGGAGATTGGGATATTCAAGCCCAACGCCACCGCGCACATCTACTTTACTCGGGACCTCCTCCTGGACATCGGACTTGCTTAGAGCATCATTGATGCGCACCGCACCTTGAGGCGTCGTCTTGCGGAGGGATTCGACGAGACGATCGGCTTGGTCATTTGCCCGGTCCCGCCACTCTTTGGTGATCTTCTCGGGAGCGTCTGGCACAGCTTGCTCGTCGCAATCAACTACCACAGCTATACTCAGGCCAAGGCGAGTGAGCTGGCCCAAGGTAAGACTGACGCCATGTAGCGTGGCCTCGTCCCACAGGTCGACGGCCCGGACCTTGACGAGAGCGACGTGCAGAGGGTGCACAACCTCCTCCTCGGGATTGGTCTCCTCAGGCAACTCCTGGTGGGTGAATACGGGACTCTCAAGCATGGCCTTGGACGGAGTGTATAGGCCGCCCAAGTTCACGCCGGTCTGCTTCAAGCGCCAGCCATTGTGCTCTTCGACCTCCCGTTTGCTTGTCCACTCAGCTTGCTCGCTTCTTCTCGGAATGCGCTGGACAGGTCGCTTGCGAATTTGCGGCTGGTAGCGGGCAAGATATGAACGGGCATCGCGCTTGGTCGCGCTTGTGCTGAGAACGGAGAGAATGAACTCGCGCTCATGATCGACCTGGTCTGCGTTGACAGGCGTCACAATGTCGTCGTCCCGCAGATCGGGGCGCACGCTATTGCCGAAGCTTCGAAGCGGCTGTCGAAGGCGCTTGAAGGCGGCCGAGGAGTCAATTGTAGAGGATGGCTACGTGAGGTTGGCAAATTAGCTGGGGCTCCCGCGTTGCGAAGTCGGAGTTCAGCTCTGGAAAGCGAAGCACTCACGCAGCGACGGATGCTGGCGGTAGAAGAGGCTCTGGCTGTCAGAGCACAGCGGAGGACGGTCATTGTCTCATAACACGAAGAAGGCACTGCCCCGAGCGAAGAGCGAGAGCAGGTGCATGGGCATTGCTGGAGCAAAGGAGGGTGGTGAGGGGTGAATCAAATTCTTTGAGCAGAGCGAAGGCCGGGGTCGCAGATGCGAAAATGACGCCCGCTATCGATAAGTGGCTCGCGGGCCAATTCCCCAGGGAGGCCGCGTCTTATTAATGTGCCCCGCCATCAGGTGGGACGTCATCTACCGTTGCCGCCATCCGCTGGCACGCTTCGGGCTGCGCTATATAGACTCCTCGCCGGCGCCAATTGGTTCACGACCGCATTTCGCTCACTGAGTTGTTTTCTCCGTCGGAGGCATTTTCAGTTCTGAGCTACATACATACGAACGAACCACTCAGAATGGCGCCACAGCTAGCCTGGATTGGCCTCGGCAACATGGGCAGGGTAGGCTCGGACATAGGATGTGCTTGTGCTGGTGGCTGACTCAATGCGGGTAGGGCATGTGCTCCAACCTGATGGAGAAGGGCAATCTAGACAAGCCGCTCATCATCTTCAACCGCACCCAGAAGCGTGCCGACGAGCTGTCTGCCAAGCTTCCGCCGGGCAAGTCAACCGTGGTGTCGACCGTTAGCGCCGCGGTGCAGAAGTCCGACATCATTTTCACATGCGTTGGCGATGACAAGGCCATCAACGAGACCATCGACAGCGCACTTGCGGGCGATGTGACGGGCAAGCTGTTCGTTGACTGCTCCACCGTGCATCCCGAGACCACCGATGGCCTGGCCAAGAAGATCGCAGCCAAAGGCGCTGGCTTCGTCGCCAGCCCAGGTGCGTGGCTCCCTCACCTCAGAAGCTTCCACACGCTGACCGGCATCAGTCTTCGGCGCTCCTGCAATGGCCGACGCAGGCCAGCTGATCTTTGTGCTGGCGGGCGACGCGTCGTGGATTGAGAAGGTCAAGCCGTACACGACCGGCGTCATGGGCAAGTCCATCATCGACTTCAGCGGACAGCCGCACGGCAAGGCCACGCTGCTAAAGATCATCGGCAACACCTTTGTCTTCAACATGATCGAGGCGCTATCGGTGGGGCACACGCTGGCCGAGAAGTCCGGGCTGGGAACCGACAATCTGCACCAGTTCATCGAGACCATGTTCCCCGGCCCCTATGTCGCCTACTCCAACCGCATGCGCTCCGGCGACTACTACAAGCGTGAAGAGGTGAGTGTGCTTTCATCCTAATGACCCGTGACCGGCAGCGGCTGATTAGCCTGGCCATAGCCTCTTTTCCAGGTAGATTTGGCCAGGAAGGATGCACGCCACGCCCTGAGCCTGGCTGAGTCATCCGGTGCAAAGATACGGGCGGTCGAGGTGATCGATTCGCAGCTCGAGGCGGTCCAGAAGCACAAGGGTGCTCAAGGGGATATTGCTGGCATCTACGGAGCCGTCAGGCAGGAGAGTGGGCTGCCGTTCGAGAACTGAGAATGGGTGTGTGGGTGATGCTGTAGACAGGAAATGCACGGATTCATGACGCCGGCCACGTGCGAGATCTTTGATGAGTCCAACGAGATGACGCGACGAGAGCACGTTCGGCGGGGACGCGGTCCTGGTGCGGCTCCTTTTAGTGCATTTCTGGGCCGCTGCCTTGGCTCCCACACCCTCTTATCTCCACCATCCGTCCACCCACCCTCCCTTGTCCCTCTGCTCCCCGCAGTCTATCTTTGGCGTCTTGTACGCCCCGTCTCTCATTCTTGCAGACCCTAGCAGTCCGAGCACGCCCTCCCAACGTCCGTAGGCGCGAGCTCAAGCTTTTATCCGGCGGTCGCGTTGCCACGCTGTCTTATCGCGCCCCTCTGACCATGGCCATTCCTACGATCGCCGAGGCGCAACCCGCCGTCCCCGAGCAGCCCATTGACATCGAGGCATGGACTGAAGAGGCCGCCCAAGCTCTCGGTGCCATTCACATCACGCCGCCAGCAAGCGCTCCCGTGCGCGGCACAACCGTGACCTTGGACATCCCGCTCGACGACCACGTTCTCCCGCGCGCCCAGAGTGGCGAAAACGGTGACACGACCGCCGCGCAAGCTGTGCGCTCCGGCTACACCCGCCGCCGCGAGCCTCTGCGCCGCGACAGCCTCAAGCGGCGCGAAGCCCTGCTGAAGGGCAAGGAGGGCAGCCGTCAGCGGCGCCGCTGGGAGAATGGTGCGTGACCACACCTTGATTCTCTCGTCCGCCTGCGAGCGCGCCCAGTTGATTTATGTCTGAACAGACCGTCTACTCAACAACCCTCACGCGCAGCCCCCGCTCCCCAGCGACTGGGAGGTCCGCCCCCAGTACCAATTCCACTACGTTCCTTACGCCGTTGCTTCCTACTGGGACAAGGAACTGGCTGCTCGGAGCGCTGCGCGCAACACCAAAGGCACCAAGCCTGCCGTCAGCAAGGAGGAGGAAGCGGCCGAGGAAGCGCTGAAGCAGGTGCGCGAGCGCATGAAGAAGAAGCGCGCGGCCCGCAACATGCTGCAGGACATCGAGCGCGAGGTGCGCATGTTCGTCGAGAAGTGGGAGGACAAGGTGAGGAAGGACGAGCAGGACGACCTGATCGACCCCGACTCGGAAGACGAGCAGATCGTCTTCGTCGGGCGTAATGGCCAGATGAGCGACATGCGCGCCGAGCAGGAACTGCGGAAGTACCTGATGGTCTTTGATAGTCTGGTTGGCGACCGCAGCGCTGCCTTTGGGTAAGTATTTCGCGAGGTCCTAAGCCCACTTCGCTGCTGACCTGTTGCAGGCGCTGGCTGGTCCATTCAATCGCCGCTTACTATGGCCTCGAAACGTGGTCCATCACCACGGGCACACCTGCCAAGCGGGAGGCGTACATTGGCATAAAGGAGAACAGATTAAAGACCGGCCATCGCAACGCTACGCGGAAGCCTTTGCCGCAGCCTCTTTGGAGCATGGTTTGAAACTGGCATAGATCTCTTTTGCATATTTTGACATGCGCTTGTGTCCTTTTCCTAGAACCGTTTGGTTTCCTGGCGTTATGTGTCAACGGCAATAGAAACGAAGCAACAATGCATTATGCGTGGACTAGTCTGTATCCGCACCGCAGCACAAGGCTGGCCGAGCCGGACGCGCTGTGGACTTACACCACTCGCATCTGACATACGTATATGCAACGCTTCATCAGCCCTTGCAATGTAATAATTTCAACAACATTGAATTGCCGCCTCGAATAGGAGCTGCAGGCGTCAAACTTTCGTTGTCAAGATAGGTTCATATAACTTGCCGCCCCTTCCGTCTACTCTGAAGGTTATGGCTGGAGTCAATGGCTTTCATATGCGGCAGTGAGCCAACTACCAACGCTCTTTGTTGTTCTGGTATGGTTAATTAATCAACACACACAATACAAGAGCAAAACCTTCAGTCACTTAGAATACTGTGGCACATCGGGTTATTTCTCGCATGAACCATACTACTCCCCTGATATGCATGAAGTGTATGCCCAACGTACCGCCTGCCTCCAACATTGTACTCCCCCTCGAAGCATATCTTCCTCAGAAGTCGGCAGCCGCCGGCAGCCAATTACACAAACATCGGCGCCTTGCTCTCGCGAAGGTCGAACTCTTGAAGACTAGAACTCCACATCTCGACCATCTGCCGACTCTGCCAAATCACCACCATCGCCGGCCGTGACCGCTGGGTACGTCCACACACCCTCACCCTCACACCACTACCAACACCAACAACACCCACTAAACACCTGCCGAATCATAGCCCAAACCCCTCGATTCCACCCTCGCCGACCTCCGCACCCTCATCGCCCGCGCCCACCGGGACGTCGAGTCCTACCCTGCCGCCGCCAACTCTTCCTCCTCCGCCAACCGCCGCGAAGCCCTCATCGCGACCCCGCGAACCATCCCCACCTGCGTCGAGCTTCTGGCATCGGAGCATGCCACCTGGTTGAAGAGCAAGGCGGCACCGCGCAAGGTGTGGCAGAAAGAATGCCAGGATGGCAAGCTGCGCGCGCTGCATCTGGCGAATACCAAGGTGGCAGCCATGGAGAGGGAGATGGAGGCGAGGGTGGGGATGTTTGCGCGATTTTTTTTTTTGTGGGGGTGGGTGGTTTGGGCGTGGCGGTGGAGGGGGAGGAGGAGCTGTGATGAGGGATTAGTGCTGATGCTGCGGATTTGTAATTGTTTCTTCCCCTTTTTTTGGTACTTTTGAGGAGCGGGCCAAGATGAAGCGGGAAGTGTTGATGGAAGATTGAAAGGGAGGCTCGAGACTTCGCAAGTATTGGGAAAAGGCTACGGTGATGATTGTGGAAGTTTCGATCAGTACCAGGACACCATTAGTTCTAAAGCATTTCGCAATATGGAGTAGGGGGCGTCTCGTGTTGAATCGGTGTTTTCCCTACCGAGGCGGCGAGTCCATCAACCTCGAATGGCATCTCCTCTATCGATCCTGTGATATACCGCAGCCGTCAGACAAGCTACGTCTCTTCCCTGCTACACTCATTCATACTAATGGACTTCATAGGTAATTCCCTTGTGCTCGGGATTTATCAATACGAAGACTTAGTGCTTACAGATGTCGTTTGCGGGGTGTCCCCGGTAATACTACAGCTAGTCACCAGAATATCCCCGCGCTATGCAGCAACTGAGCGGATCGCGTACCGGCCCGGCTCCGGGATGGCTCACTGAGTGGGGATGCTTCAGTTCAGCTCAGGCTGTATCGTCCTGCGAAAACCGGTCGGCTTTGGGGCTGGTTTTAGTATGGGTACAAAAAAGGCGTGGGGAAGAACGCAAAAGCGGGACCCAATTTTTATAACCAGGCAGCACCGTGTTTATTGCGGCACAATAAATTGATTCATGATTGATGTCTCTTTCATGAAAAGGTCGAGTGGACATTCTGGTATACATGCAGTCATCTTGACCGACGCTGTACTACTTCACAGAAGATCTCACAGGGCCGCGTCGACCTCCGGAACCAAAGCAAATGTTACTCCGATCCGGATACACGGGTATTACACTAGTTAGAAAGGCTCAAGCTAATGGAAAGCTTACTTTGTGGCGATTTGCCATCTGAGCTTGCCAAATCTGGAGACTGCCTGCAGTTCCACTCGGCAATCTCTCGACCGCGGAACATGCCTCAAGCCACATAGGCCCGCTTTGAGGTTCAAACATTGCCAATAATTCTAGCCCAACCTTGAAGCTTCTAGCACGTCGGAGGATGCATGTGTTCTCCGCCGAGCTCGAGCTTTTGAATTGTCTGATTTCCCCAGGCAGAATGCTGAATCTTGAATCAGGGTTGTGAACTTATCGCCCGTAAAGGTCTGTATATGTCATTAATAGTTGTGTTAAAGTATTGGTAGCATACAAAAACATTTTGATAGGAACAGTAACGGAGATACGATCCGAAAAGCTCCTCAAACTGGCCCTCGTCCGCACTGCATTCAATAGGCCATATGCCAGAGCCAATGAGCCATTCGTGCTTGTCGCCTACATCAGGCTAGAAATTTAGCAGGAGTCTCCTCTTAGTGTCTTTCCTGCCGCTACCAGTGTCGCTATCAACGCTGCTGGCGATGATGGCTCTGCCACCCCGACGACTACCGCTCTCGTCAAACGCAATGACGGCTACGTCGACGCCTGCTCTGCATCGCCATTGCCGACCATCGCAAACGTGTACGGGATCACAGCGAGTAACTACGACGCGTTCAAGGCGGACGAAACCATTGCAGCCAAAGCCACCGACGCTGCGACGCCTCCCGGCTATTTTGTCAACTTCAAGAACTACAAAGCGGCGAACAACGCCTATGCTTACTTGGGCTACGAGGTCGTTGAGAAATACGACCCTGCCATCTGTGCCAAGACCTGCGACGCAAAGGACGGCTGCCTTTCTTTCAACATCTATTTCGAGCTCGATCCCGTCTCGGACCCAAGCAAGGCCTGCGCGGCACCAAAGTCGTTCGTGAACATGAAGTGCTCCTATTGGGGTAGTGCGTTGGATGCCGACACTGCCGTCAACGACGGTCAATGGCGTGAGCAATTCCACGTCGCGGTTGCAGGATCCAACGCGTACAGCTCCGACAAGGTCGGCAAGCCGCTCGCCGGTTGGAGCGGCCCAGCCAAGCTCGGCAACGCGGTTATGAACGCTCCTCTCCGAGACTGCCAGGGCACTTGGACATACATGGGTTACAAGCTGTTCAACGAGGGCCCATTCGACCCTGAGCTTTGCTCCGCCGCCTGCGAATCCCAGAACAAGTATAACAAGGAACACCCGCCTTCAGATGGGAGCACTATTCCCCTGTGCTCCGCATTCGGCACCTATCAGCTCAATGTCCACAACGACACCGGGTCCTATGTCCAGGGTCAGATGTGCACCATGTACACCTCGAACTGGGACTCCAAGTACGCCGTCAATACCCTCTCTTACGACGACAGCATCCACACCAAGTACACCTACAGCTGGCGCTTGTTCTACTCCAAGGACTCCCTGCAGCCAAAATGCCCCACCAGCAACGGCGGCTTCGAAGACTCCACCAAGTCCTACCTCCCCTGGGTCCACGTCGGCTGCGCGTTCGGGCGCTTCAACGTCCCCGGCTTCGAGTCATTCGACCTGTCCGTCAGCAGCAGCACCGCCCGCACCGGCGCCAACGCCCTGCAATTCACCAGGAAGACCGCTTCCACCAAGATTTCAAGCAGCATGATCAACCCTCTCGGCTTCAACCTCAAGCCCGGCCAGGCGTACAACCTGAGCGCGTACTTCAAGATGGAGAAGGCTCTCACTGGTTATTGCGGTGTTTCGACATATGTCGACGGCCGGCCCGTCATCAGCCAGCTGATCAGCGCGCGTGACGAGTGGACCAAGTTCTCCTCCACCGTGAAGGTCCAGAGCCGCTTCGACCAGGTGTGGGTCAATGTTGTGTGCCAGGGTAAGGGCACGGGCAACATCTACATGGATGATACTTCCGTCGTCCTGAAATGAGTTTATGAGACTTTATGATCCCTGTTTCTTCAATTCCATCGTAAAAAGTTAGCGTCATGTTTTTTTTTTTCCATTACCTCCATCTGCCTGTTGATATAAGCAAGCCCATAATGTAATACACGAAATTTCTTAAACGTGAATCTCATCTAAACGTACCTGCCGTGATCTTGTTTCCCGCCGCTACCTTGCCGCCCACCCCCAACGACCAACACACCTTACCATCACCACCACCACCACCACCACCACCTCCTCCTCCTCCTCCTCCTCCTCCTCCTCCTATCCTCCTTCCCGTCACGGCTTCGGCACCGGCGTGACTTTCCTCACCACCCTCGCCGGCGTCCCCATCGCCACACTCCAAGCCGGCACATCCTTCGTTACAACCGCGCCCGCCGCAATCGTGCAGCCCTCGCCGATCGTCACGCCCGGCAGCACGACGACGTTCGCGCCAATCCAGCAATCATCCCCAATGACGACGGGCCGGGCGTACTCGATGTCCTGGTGGCGGCTCTGCACCTCGGTCTCGTGCGTGGCGGCGCAGATGCTGACGTTGGGCCCGCACATGACGCGGTCGCCGATGGTGACGAGCGCGCAGTCAAGCACGGTGAGGTTGAAGTTGGGGTAGAAGCGCGCGCCCAGCCGCACGTTGCAGCCGTAGTCGACGAAGAGCGGCGGCTCGATGTAGGCGGCGTCGTCGCCGACGTGGCCGAGGATGGCGCGCAGCTGCGCGAGCCGGTCGGCTTGCAGCGACGCGAAGTCGGTCGCGCTGGCCGGGAAGGTGGTGTTGTAGGTGTGGCACCAGGCGCGGGCTTTGAAGCGCGCGGACGAGAGGGACGCGTCGAAGGAGTCGTAGCTGTGGCGCGGAGAGAGGCGTATGAGTGGTGGCCCCCCCTTTTTTTTCTTCTTTTCTTTCTTTCTGGTTTTTATTTGCATTGCGCGGGAGTGCATGATGGTGATTCTGCGGAGGATGGGGTTCGGGGATGGAGGGCTGGGCTTTGGTGGCAGCTGTAGTCATTGTGCAGGTGTTGACGCTCGGGTTTTGCAGAGGAACTGGTGCGTCGGAGTTGCTGCTTCAACTCCCCAACCGCCATGCAGATTCTAGCGGGAGATTCCTGGAGAGCAAGGTTCATTGTGTAGTTCACTTACAGCATGCCGGAAACCATTTTTTCGTACTGCTCAGACCAAGGAATGTGATTGAGCTTGCGAGCGAGTGCCAACTGCTCCGGGTCTTTCTCGGTGGCTGCCATTTTTCAGATTGTTGGGGCGTTGTATGTTGTAGGAAAACACGAGGCAGCTACGAAGCTCCCTTGGGATATTTACAGTTGTCTCCGGAGAAAATGGAGCTTCCTGCCAATGCTTTCGTTGTACCTTCGTACGTCTCGGGGAATCTTCCTGTGCCGCTAGGCCCGATGTGGAAATAATTCCAACCGCAGCTCTCGTGGGGCAGCGCGGGGCTGAACGTCGGACCGCGTTAGCGCTGGCCGGTCCCGACATGTAGCCAATCCCATTGCGACATGGCCTGGCTCCGTTCTCCCCGGCATGTGGGCGATGCAAATTTCACGCGGGAGATGCAGAAGTATTGATTATCCGATGCGAATGTCTGATTGTGATGATTCTGCAGTATGGCACTCGATGATTCGTATGCAGCTCGGCTTCACGTGCATTCAGAAGAACAGAAAGGCGTGCTGTACTTTGAGCAGCGACGAGCACGTCTGCAGTCAATCGTCAGTACCGTATCTACTGCTGAACGCGGATTGCTCACCCATTCTGTCCACGAGATGTTTCTCCAGCCTTCCGAGTTCGTATGTCTTTCTTCCCAAACTGTATCCAACAGCTGCGTCATCGCCTGGTGCTGGAACCCGGTAGACTCTTTGATCTGGTTGATGCACAAGTGCACGTAGTGGTACTGATGTGGCGAACTGGTTTCTACACCGGCCAAAAACAGCGGGAAGAGCAGACGTTTGTGGAAAGGCGAATCCATGGGAATCTTTGCTGCAGCATCCAAGATGGCCGCCACTGGCCCTTTGATCCTGTCGTCTTCTGCCGGAACAGACTCTAAGGGCTCGGGAAAGCGCCGCACCCGCAGAATGCAAGCGTGCCGGTATGCTTCTGCTAGTAACTTCCACTCAGGGTCGTGCGTCGGAAAGGTCGCACTATCCGCATCCCAGTTCAGGAGGAAGGCGTCAGACCTGGCAAGCACCTCTTCAAACTCGGAAACTGGAAGCGTGCCGGCAACGAAGTCTCTGCCTGCGGAGAGCACTTTGCCGATCTCGTAGAATATCTCAGTAGGACAGCCGACTGAGGTCTCCAGGCTGCAGTCTTGAGCCTGGAGAACGCACTGGCGGACGCTATCGGAGTAGGCGAGCTTCTCCGCGCCACTGAACCCGCGAAGGGCGTCTAGCCTAGTGAGAGATTAGCTGCATGAAAATGGAATCGTATGCAATACTCACCAAGACAGGCAGGATATGAGGAACATCTTGAATGGGGACAGGGTTTCTAGAGAACGGTCCGCAATCCTACTGCAGAGGAATGTGACACCAGTGAGATGGGCGCCATGGGTGGATATCCCAGACTCGCATATATCCTGTAGGACGAGAAGAAGGACGATGACAAGTGTAACTTCCTCTTCTCTCTCACTAAGCCCGGATATCTCTTCCTTGATGAGCAGGGTGCTTAATGATTGGATGGCAGAGAGTTTGTGTTGGAGAGCAGCCGTTGTGTTTGTTTTACTAGTGTCTTGGCCCGAAGCATTCAGGTGGTAAGCAGCTAAGCCAAGAAGTGCATGCAGGATTCCTGCGTGTTGGTACGAAAGTGGTAGAACGTAAGCGCGGAACGGGTTGGCCGTTCCCGCGGTCGTGATAGCCAAAGTATTACAAACCGTTGTATCAACTACGACGCATTAGGGAGAGGGATATTGTATACCAGGTGCCAGAAACTTACAATGAACAAGCAATCTATGCGCTTGTGCAGTGGCCAAGACCTGATCTACGAGGCTTGAACGCTCCAAAGAGATATCACTTTCCGGAGACAAAGATTGGTGTGGGGTGATTAGCGGGGCTGGCGACAGGTGATCCCGCTCACGAGTGGGTAGGTCGATCAGGGTCGTGGAGCTCTGTCTCTGGGAATTGGATGTCGGCGCCTTCTGTTTCCTATTTCGTCGCGCAGCTGATTCGGGAGGAACGTCGGCCTCATTCGCAGCAGCGCTGGTGGCGCTTGGCATGGATCCGTACTCCAAGAACTGGAATCGCGGAGGATAGCCCTCACAGTGGAGACCCTTGATGGTACATCGTTTGCACACTGGTCGAGTCCGATCACATTTGCGGCACTTCTTTCGACACGTCCCGCAAGCCGGATCTGCGAGCTTTTAGCGCCTTGTTGCAATATCCGGAGATGCGCCCACTAACCAAGGCGAATGGCTGTCAGTCGTTTGGACATTTCACAGCCCACGTGCAGAGTTACTGGAGATTTGCGACGAAAATTGTATCTCTGTCTTGATAACGCGCTGGTTTTGGAAGCAGCAGACCTGGAGAGTTACGGGATTGAAGAGGGACAGGTGAGTCGAGAGCCCTACTGCTTACGCGGGGCTTTACCAAGTGTAGCGAGCGGTGCCAAATCACGGGGGGATTACGCCAACCTTCCGGAAACACCCTGGCAGCTTCGGGGAAACTGAGGGGCATCGCCGCCACCTTTCTTCGGGTACTGGTCACGCGCCACAACTATGGGAACATCTAGCTGCAAGGGCACTGTTCACCCTGGATCTGTATATCTCAGTTGCCGTTCGGATATTAATGGCATTTTGGGTTGGGTATGGCACTGGCTAGCGAACCATCAACGCTCAATAATCCTTCGGCCGCACGCCTTCCTTCAGCTCTGGTCTAAGTGCATATATAGGATCCATCTGCTCAACCCAGCCACCCGCAGGATCACTCATCGAGTATCCCATGAAATCCTGGACATCCCGGCCATAAGTTCTAGCCACATCTTGAGGCACAGCGAGAAACTGATTCTCCTCTTGTCTGAGGTATCCCCTCACGGAAAACGTGGAGAAGACGAGGCGCTTTTCATCCTTCGTGGTGTTGTTCCCGCCTCCATGGAATGCGGAAGCAAGCATGATGAATGCGTCCCCCTTTTCCATCTCCGCAAAGATGCACTGGTCCACTTGCGGAGGTTTCTCGCGATCATTGCCCCTGTGCAAGTGCGTCAGAATATTTTCCTGACTCAGCAAGAGTTTACTTACCAAAGATGGCTTTTCGGGATGAATTGTGTGCCTCCGTTCTCCTTCGTTACTTTGGATCCGGCTACGAACATGCCGATCGCAGTCTCCCGCTTCATATCACGCTCATCGTTCCACTCATCGATCTCCTCGTGGATATTGTGGCTGATGTAATCGTCTCTGTGCAGCGGCTGTGCTTTTCCGCCTGGGCCGATCCTCATTGCTACGCACGAGTGCACCTGGGGCTTGGATACGGACTCCTTCCTTTCATCGCCCCACCAGAACCAGCTGCGAGTGGTCAGAAAGTGGTCGATCACCTGGTGATACAGCGGATTCATGAGTTGTGTTTTCACGTAGGTCGGACTCCTCATAATTAGCGCCGAAGCTCGCTGCGTCTCCTCTGCCCAAGGTTAACAAGCAACAAAATGAATCACTGGGTAGGTCTCACTGGGAAAGAAACTTCCGTCCCATTCCACATCGTTATCCAAAGTCTCGCGAACCTCTTCGTAAGCTTTGTCAATATCTTCGCTAGAGATCAAGCTCTCGATGAAGACGCCGCCGTCGCGCTTCAAGAGATACAGAATGTCTTGGAGCGGGGTGTCTGCGGGGACCTTCTGAACCTCTGGTCCGTACTCCTTCGTGGCTGCAGGCATTTTCGAGATGGATTCGATGCTGATGGACTCTCGAATCTGCCGGACAATCTTCTGATCAATTTATCGCTGCGGTATAAGACCGGCCGTGTCCGCAGAGGGCGAGAGGGCACTTGATTCAGACTATACCCGAAGAGGAACAAGAGTCAACTTTTCTGTGCTAATCTCGAAGCGGACAAGCAGCAAGCGAAGCCGTGCCCGCCGGAGATCCGCCGCCCGCATCCGAAGCAGGAGTAGTGCGAATTTGGCCTGAGCTGCTGAGCCTTTCCTCCATTAGGCATTACCCATCACGGTCATACTCTGAGCAGGCATTCCGCTTCCCGGCGCGTCACAGCCATCATCCTCCACCATCCGCGCTCCAGCAAAGCGCGACTTAGCCTGAACGAGCTGCACTCTCAACCGCACGCCATGTAGATAGACCCTTCGAAGCGCACACCGCCAACATCTCCCCCCAAACCGGCCCATCATATAGATATAAAGCTACACCACAAACGCTGTCATGAAGCACAGTTGTCCCGCTATCTCGCTTTCTTCCCCAAAAACTCACCCACCAGCTCAATTCACCGCCAAGAAAAAAGCACACGTCCGAAAATACGCCTACCTACTATGGCTGCCGCTGCCGCTGGCCCCTTCACCATCACCGCCCCACCCTCCACAGACATCTGGCGCAAACCCCCCGCGCACGCCGCCCTCTCCGCACCCTTCGCCCACCTCTCGCGCGGGCCTCTCCGCTCCCTCCGCCGCGCCCGCCTCACCGCGATCCTCCCGCGGCCGCCCGCCCGCCTCGTCCGCTATGACCAGGCCGGCCTCTTCCTTGCCATCGCCCCACCCGGCGCCGACCTGCACGGCGAGGCGCAGGCGCGTGGTGCGCGCTGGGTCAAGGCGGGCGTCGAGGTGGTCGACGACGAGGCGTGGGTCACTACGGTTGGGTGTGAGACGTGGAGTGATGCGAGCCTGGTGCCGTGGGGCGCCGTGGGCGCGAGCCAGGACGGGCCGCTGAAGCTGACGGTGGAGATGGAGAGGAAAGAGGGCGGCAAGGCGTTGTGCGTGTTTTTGTGCGTGCCGGCGACGGACGGGGGAGCGGAGACGAGGGTGCCGCTCAGGGAGGTGACGTGGTGGTTTGCGGATGAGGAGGGCGCGTGGGAGGTCAGCGTGGCGGCGTATGCGGCGAGGCCGGGGAGCAAGGACGGAGACGGGGAGGAGGGACTGGATGCGGAGTTTGAGGGGCTGGAGGTTGAGTGGGTGTGATGGACGGAGGGTTATTTGTAGGCCATTTGCATCCGTACGGCTGCTTCGACTCTCTATGAACCATTTAGCTCACGAAAAAGGCAATTTTTTTTTTTATAAAAATCTGATTGGAGAGGTGGGATGGCCTTTTGCCATTCACTGTGATACAATGTTGGACGATAAAAGGAAATCTTGTTGCCGGCTTAAACATGCTCCACCACAACTAATGAGAGAGATCGTATTGGCAAGGCAAATGATACGATAGACTTCCCATGCTCATCAATGCTGACATTCCCTGACGTCTCTAGTTCCTCAAGTTTACCTGCAGCTACCAGACGCTCATAATCCGCCGGTGTGGGGGCTGTTGGGGAGCCTAAAGCCAGCCATAGTGAATAAGAGTTGCTGCGTTGCTCGTCGAGACGGAAATGCGTCAGGTTCGCAGATGTTCTGTTCTCCAGTCCTCCGATCGTCAAATATACCTGCGCATCCTGGAAGCTGGTGTCGTTGTCATGGTAATGCCAGACTAGAACATATACCCGCTCCCCGTCGGCGCTAGCTAGCACACCCACATCAGTCTTGCCTCTGACGCTCCCATCCACCGCTTCATCCAATGAGACCTGGCCGTCACTCTCAGCCCGGACCCTGTCTCCTGTCATCGTTCCCAACATTCGATGGGCGTTGAGCACCGGCTTGTCAATGCCCTGCGTCGCGAGCACACGGAAGCCATCAAAGTATGTCGTATCATTAAACAGCTCCGTCTCCTCGTACTCAAACGCCCAGGTCAGCGCCCCTTGCAGATTGACGCCCCACCTGTCCGCCAGATCCAAGGCGCGAACAAACGTCGCAACCGTATAGGACGGGTACAGCAGGCCGTTCCGGTACCCGTACTGCGGCGTCTGACACGCCGCGCACCCGTCGGGATCGTACTCGCCCATCACGATGGGCGTCTGGCGCAGCTCCGCGAAGGACGCCACGACGCTGAAGGCCTCATCGATCTGCCGCAGCTGCGCGGAGAGGTTCATCTGGACGAAGCCGCCCTCCTTCGCGCCTGTGGCGTCGATGAAGTGCGGCGCGCCTTTGGCGTGGAAGGAGACGAAGTCGAGCGGCGTGCCTGTCTCGCCGGTGGCGTAGTTGCGACCGTGCAGGCTGTGGCTCAGGAACCCTGCGAGGTAGCCGTCCGCCGCTCCGCCGGCCGCTTCACAGCCTCCGACTCGTGCGGTTGGGAGGGCGCGGCGCACGGCGGCGATGGCGTGGTCGTGCAGTGCGTAGAACTCGTCGCGCGTGCCGTTCCAGTAGGCGATGTTGGGCTCGTTCCAGACTTCCCAGTACCACGACTCCACTTCGGCTTGCCCGTACTTCTCCACGCTGTGCTTTGTCCACTGATACACCAATTCCTCCCACTTTTGATAGCTGGTGGGTGGGCTGGACCATCCGGTGTAGATGACATCGTAGGGCGAGGTTGGCGTGAACGTGAAGAAGTAGGGATCTGGACGTGTTGATAAGGCCAGAGGCATGAAGCCAATTTGCACATATGGCTTTACGTTAGCGGACAGGTAGGAATCGAAAATGCGATCGACGAGGGTCCAGTTGTAGATGGGATTCCCCTGGTAGTCCTCAGAGTAGACATTTGTGCTTCCCCATTTCAGTGCAGGCACGCCGACGGAACTTCCGTTCCCAGTGGTTAAGAGATTGTGTGTGCGGAAGTAGGTCTGTGCTGGGCCGATATCCCCCAGCTCCGACAGCAGTTTTTGACCGTTTGGATAGTAGGCGAAGTTTGGCTCGTCGCAGCCGAAGAAGCGGTTGATTGCGGTTAGCTGCCCAATCTTTGCCGACGCGTCGACCGTGATATTGACAGGCCGCTGTGTGGACGCGGCTCGAAGCAGCAGTGCAAGAGTCACACTGCTTGCGACAAACATTGTTGTTTGCGTTGGTTCAGAACTGTGGTCCGGAGCCTGTCTGGCAGTGTCAGCCTTGAATATTCAACCAATAACGCGAAGAGCAGGTTAAACAGTGCAAAGCCTTACGTTACTTCATATTCGAAACCACGAGCAGCATATTAGCGAATCAAAGGTGGCGGGTATTTTTTTTAAGTTCGTACCCCGCAATTGGAACCCTTGCATCTTCACGATGCAACCTGCGTCCATGAAGATCTTGACGAATCCCAGCATGTTTTAAAAAGGATGGGGGATCAGTGGTGACGGAAGTGTCAGGAGTTCCCTAACATCGGCCTTCGGGTGAGTGCTTCAAATCCATATGTGACTTACGCTTTGTCCCGCCAGACATCCCGACCATTCCACATCACTAGACGCCGATTGAGGCCGCCCTGACTGTTCGCTTTCCTGAGCTGGTGCCGGCCTGCGCCGTTTCGTCTATGTATACCGCGGCGCAGCAGCCGTACCTTGTTCCTCGCACGTGCTATCAACGCTTCACCTGAATAACACCAAGTCCACCTTGCGAAACGTCGCCGAATCTCCCAAAAAGAAACGGACGCCATTGCGACAGAGCGGCAGCCAAAACAACCTCGCATCTAATTTGCGACATATTGAAGCATCAACCTCCGTCCCAGCAGTCGGAGTGACCATTTTCGCGCTGTCATTCTCCTCCTGGCACTCCACCGATATTCCGCACATTTGCTACCCTACCACCTCAAGTGCTCAGGAGGCCCAAGACAACACCTCAGCAGCTTCGCCCGACGATGATATGCCTATCGAGTCACTGTTGAGCCGCGTTGGCACCACTAGACTTATGCCACCACCGACAACCAGACCGACACCAACCCGAGGTTGTGGGAAGCAGACAGTGAATGCATTTCGCAGATCGCGATGTGACAGTGGTTTGACTTGAGGGTGGCTTGAAGATTGTCCTTGAATATCATCCCGAGTGGGAGGAATCTCGCACGACATTTACCATACAGAGGGCTGTCTTACAGTCTGTTGGGGGAAAGCGGTCACTTGGTCCAACATCGTCTTAATCGTGCTCAGCGAGGTCCCTTGATTTGCGCATCAGGCATTGAACGGACTCTCACGAGCCTCTGAAGGGATAGAAGGCATCCCATAGAAGATAGTCCGATGCCATATTTGACATATGTACCGAAAAATATAAATCTCTGGTAGGGGCAGTGGCGTATTCGTTCATTAATTCCTCGCGGGCAAGTTCATGAAGGATGATGTAAAGCTAGGAAACGCCCAAAGGATGTTACAGCTTCTGGAAAATTTGTATAGAGATGAAGTAGGCATTTAAATTGTCTAATCCAAGCAGGACAACCTCAGAACTCCCCAAGTGCGATATGGAATGCTGATCCTCCGTGGGGAGTTACGGATTCGCAAAAGTTCACGAACGCACGCGTGAAGATGGATTGCCATGTAAACTGTCATCCTATGCAGCAGGAAGTTTTGGTGTAGTGATGGACTGCTAGACTGAGCTTCTTGCGATAGGGAGTAGAATATTTGTGGCTCTTAATCTCAACCCTCATTGAGAAGCATCCTTCGTCGGGGATGAAGCGGGCGCAATGGTGGTAAAAGTGCATTATCGCAGACTCAGTCAAGCTCGACAGATAGTCGCAAAACCATTTGACAATACATTTCCGCTCTGAGACTCCGATTGATGATTCCCAACGCTGCAGTAAATGTACATACACCTACGAGGTCTTCGAGGAGCGGGGGGCGTTGTGTTCCGTGGCTTCCAGGCAGTTCCTTCCGTTCTGGGCGTTAGGCGTCCGCCCTATACCCACTTCAGAATGTAAGAGGAGCCGAATCCGAGATTACCTCCCATTTACACACAAGATTTACAGTACGACTTCTTAGCACAATGGCCAAGCAAAACCGTAGCATACGTGCCAACTCATGGCATTGGTCATGGGAACAGGCGAACGACCTGGAATAATTGAAATCTGGCCTTACATCGGGAAGGCCTTGGCCGTATCTTGCCATGAAATCCAATGCCAAGCATTAGACCACGTCTTCGCAGTCCGAGTGTTGTTCAAGATTTCCAGCATCTCCAGTTTGGTTTCACGTCTGGTAGATTGCAGCGAGCCGAGACAGAGCGAGTTTCCTTGTCAGGCAATGATCGGAAAGATGCGGTGACAGGGCATGGCCTGACCCACGTATCTATCACGATTACTCGGTTCATGCTGAGCTCCACGGGAAGGGAGCCCGTCAGTTCACGCCCTGGGCTCTAAGAGAGGAGCTTCATTCTCAGCCCTCAATACTTGGAAACTGGCCCAACCCTTTCGCGGAAAATTACTCTCTCAAGCAAGAGAGTACTCATTCGTGTTTAGTTTATATCTGCCTCCAATACAACATTTGCCACCATCGAAAACAGCGACCGGGATGAATTTTCCGACTGTGTATCTGTGGCCGGGCCGCCCAACCGGTGCACTGTCCCATTTCTACCGTCTCTTCCAGAACGCTCGGAACTCATCGTCATGTTTTTCCGGCCCTCGCGAAGTAGCAGCCTGGGCGCCTAATCCAACGCAACCACCACCGCGGATCAGGCAAACCACAACACATGTACAATGTGCCCAATCACAGCGTGCCTTGCTCGTATTTTGGAGTATAAATACTCCAGACTATCCTACCGTTATCATATCATCTACTTCGTCCTCGAATTTTCAACGCCAATACTTCAAATAATACCCCAACAAAACCAAACCAATCCACCAACATGCAGTTCAACACCATCTTCTTCGCCGCTATTGCCACCCTGCTGGCCCTCCCTGCCTCTGCCCATGTGCAGGAGAGGACCCCCGAGGACCTGCACGACTGCTGCATTGGCTACTCGCAGGACAACCAGCAGATCTACAACGAGTGCACTGCCAACCCCGCAGACTTCGCCTGCTAAGCGATCAGGGGTGAGTAGCCTGTCACTGGTCCTTTACTACTATTGAGTTAACATTTAGATTGTAGCTACACCCATGAGAATGAAGTACAGGCTGACTCATACCTGTTCTAAGCTGAAACGGTTCGATGGTGTACCGAGAAGCATTCCTTTCAGTCCTTCATGTATATATACAGTTATCATCCAGAGCCACAACGCATGTGGGTCACAAGAAGTGCTTCTAGAGTCCGCCTTATTCATACGTAAAATTGCCCCAATGTCTTTTGCTGGGAACTATGGATTAACTACACCTTCTGTGGTCTGTTGATACTCCACATGACGGATCACGGACTGCACCAAGAGCCAGGTCTCATCCAGCTTTCAACCTTCGGGTGACAATGTGGTATTCTGAAGCCATGATCACAGTCTTCGAGATTTCCGAGGATGTTTATTTGACCACCTGACATGTCATTCGTTCTAAAAGCTCAATTTTCGTTTCGCCGGCGTCAGCTACGCGTGATCCAATAGTGGGCGAATGGGCCTGAAACACAACAACCTCTCCACATTCGCAATCACCTAGATAGAACCTCTCCAATCATCAATAGGGGTCTCATACGACTTTCATGAAATGGTCTTTTTATTTGGGTTGAGAGGTGGGGGGGAGAGGAAGTGGGGTTGGAAGTGTTTTTTGCTGGCGCGCAGCCCTGGACTGCCATCGCCCACTGAGCCAAGCTATTTTTAGCGCGCCAAACAGGCCCACAGCCTGCTCAGAAGTTGCAAGCGAAGTAGCCTCCCAGAAAAAGATAACCATGGATGAACCTTGAACTCCGCTCCCAACATAACTTGTCGCAAAACCCAGCGGTCGTAGAACCTCGAACCTCTACAGATCTGAACCATGTCCTTAGCCATTTCCTCATTACTTACCTATCAGTCGCTGCTCTTAACTCACCAGTTTAGAATGCAGTTCTTACAATCCGACAGTGCGCGTCCCACGAGAGAACTTGTCGAATATCTGCCTCCCTCAAAACCGCGATTCTTCCATTTGTATGCGCATGAGCTCACCAGGCGGCATGAGAAAGGTCTAAAGATTGGCAACCTCCGCGCTGAACTCGACATGTCCCAGACTGTTGCTATTGATGAGGCGCAGGAACTCGGGATTGACCAGGCGAATATTTAGCAAGCAGTCAGGCGCCCAGTCGCGCTCGCATTTTACTTAGTCCCCGATTCAGGCAACTTTATTGCCCTGCTAGGCACCGTCCTCACAAATGGCGTGCTTTGGCTGCTGCAAAGGCTTAGGGGACGGGATGAGGTATATGTCCTGGCTAAAGTGGAAACCGGCTTCGGGGAAGAGGGGGCTGCCAACAAAGTTGACCGAGGCTCGGTACCCAGCGCGAGTCGATTAGCATAGTGTTGTGGTTAGAAACGGGAGGGTGAGGGACTCAAAACCGGACGTGAAAGGCCAGAGTTTCCTTTGGCAGATGCTCGCCGCCCAAGCGTACAGGAAGCTTACGCATCTGGAAGAAATCCACGCGGTCTTTTGGGCACCCAAGCCCAGTTAACGACCGAGTGGTTACCGCCGGGATTTACTGGATTCAAGGGCAGGAATAAGCTCCGAAACCCCCCACATACACTGCGGGCTGAAGGTCCCCGAAGAGGCTGTACGAGTGTGCCTAACCCTGGGGCTGGAGGTCCGGGTCCTCGTCATCCGCCGGCTCAGGCGTATCTTTCTCGTAGTTTTCCCGTACATCTTAAGTCCCTGGCTCCTCGCAGGGAATAGCATTTCCATAAGCGTCACGATCGTGATTCTCCCCGCCGGCTGGTCCGCTGTCGCCAAGCAATCCCCGGCCAAGTGGGAAAAGCTGAGGCTGCCGGAGTTTGCATGCGACGGTCCGGACCGGGATGGCATAATGCATGCGATTGACGAGTGAATGACGCACATTCTAAGTAGCCAAAGGGAGCGCCAGACGAGGAACGCGAATGGATGATACGCAAACCCAACGCCGGATGCCTTGGCGCACGGTGGTATAGTAATCGCTTCCGGCACGCTGAAGGCACCCGCTGTTGAAGCAATGGCAGCGGAGCATCGGTTCTCTTGGGGTCCTCCCAGAGCTCCACACACCATAACATCAGCACTTCGCTCCTCCCAAGCAGCCGCACACAATGCTCAAAAGATAACCTTCTACTCATAACGGCTTCTCCCCTCATCCAAGGCCATGGCATCGACCACAGCCGCCCACGAAAGCCCGGCTACCACCGCCCCGATGCAGAGCGCGAAGCTGGACGAACTCGACTCCCGCCCACCGCTTCCATGTGGCCCGCCACGATGGCAACCTTCTCGCAGCTCTCGACACCTACCAACGAGAAAAGACCGTCGAGAGCCCCCGCAGGGCCAGACTGTGTCGGCATCGGGCTCGTGCTCACTCGCAAACACTACATCACGCAGACGCTGGGCTAGGGCGCTTTCCATACCGTCCCGCGCAACCAGCCTGGTCACAGCAACATAATTTGCAACTGCTGCCAGGCCAGCTTTAAATGGCGACATATTCCTGAGGAAGCCGGGCGATACTGAGGACCCGTTGGAGGCGTTTGATGATAAGCCCTTGTGCAGGATTTGGAAGGAAACGGCGCCACTTGACGAAAACTGAGGACAAGAGAGAAGGTGGGCGTATGATGAGATAAATTGTCGCTTGGCGATGAGAAAGAGCATGCACCGTTCAAATCACGATGACTTCCAGATATTGGAAGGTCCAGGAGTGATAAACCACGATCATAGCAGAAAGGTTGGAATTGCCCCTTCATCTCTGCACTCAATTGACTTCAGATTGACTGGAATACATGCCTTTGCCCAATCCCACGCCACATTTTTGAAAAATGACGTGAAAAAGATGAAGATTGATTATGTGAATATACGTGTGGTATAGGACAAGCCATGCGCCCTGTGTTCAATAAAAGCACAGTATTGCAAATCTCCGAACAAACGCCGACGTCGAAGATACTTCTGATTGATGAGTATTCTACAGTTCGCTACAACAAATTCACTTCGCTGTAACAGGATTTGCAGTTTGAGCAAATATGAAAAATGTAAATATTCTATTATCTGGGAAGTACTATGCTGGTTCAATTCAAGCCCGGAAAATCCTTCACCCTTTTAATGAAGACACTCAAAACTAGAATGATCGCACAAGGATGTCTGAGCCAAAAAAAAAAAAAAAAGATATCAAATGCCAATGATCGCGAATAAATGAGGAAAAGAAGTCAAAAGAAGGCTCCACCAGCAATGTTCATCATGTCCATCCAGTGTACGGTCCACAAATTGTCTGCCTGAAGAGGCCGGTGGTGTCTTCTCTAACGCGACCGCTAGGGTCAGTCGTCCTTAAAGTGAAGCTTACGGCGCCGGTACCATCGCCATATACCATTCTGATCGGCGTTAAGGAACCGGCTGTCAATGTCATAGTTGTGCTTGCTGATGGCGAATTGAGACCGGCGATGACGTTATAATTGGTGCTTGACCAAGCAGACACCGCGTTTGGCCCAATCCACAGGTACCTGGGACGACCGATGTTAGCATGTTCCTTACTCTAGTTTGGAAGAATTTGAACGTACCCGACATCATCCGGCTGGTGCAGCGTAAAAGTCCATAAACCACTTGTCGGTGCGTAAAAGTATCCACGGAAGATCATGGCCGTTTGCGACATTGAATGTGTACCGGAATTGTAAACAACACCATTTCCAGGGGAGGCGATACCCAACTGAATGTTGTCTGCGACGCCCTGGAAGTTGATTGTACTGTATGGCGCCGTCTGAGGGTTGTTGTAGACACCCGGATGGAAGGCAGCGTAGTAGGGGTCCGAGACGGTCCCGCCGCCGGCAACCGGGTTCGGGCGGTTGGTGTACTCGATTCCAGGAACAGCCGAGCACGAAGACGGAACGACTACTTGAATTGCTCCACCCTGGCTGATTGCTGTTCCGGCAGGAGCATGAGTGACGGTGTGAGCGATGCCCGTTCCACTAGTTACCGTCGTGCTTGCAAACGTGAGCGCTGAGCGGCAAGGCGACAATACAACCTGCGTGCAACCACTGGGGATGCCTCCGGCGAGATAGAGGATGCCGTTGCACAACGCAGCCAGGTACTGGCCATTTCCGGCATTTGCGACGCGCAGCGTGTTGTCGCCCCAGAAAGTCGTGTCGATATCAACGTTGCCGGCGAGATTGGGAAGATCGAACAAGAAGGGAGCGTTCGAGTCTGTACTACGTTGACAAGAGTGAAGCTGCTGTGTTGACCCCGCACCAGAGTTGCAGACGAGTCGGGATGATGCCGGATCAATGTAGAAGGTAGAACCGCTGGTGTAGCTTTGCGTGAGGTCGCATTGATGCGCCGTTCCACTTGATGGGATGTTTAGCATATGCAAATAACCGTAAAAGTTCCCAGGGAAATCGGTGATAGAGATCTTGAACGGCGCCTGCGTTGGAACTGTGATCACTTCCACGTTGCTCGCAGAGCCACCGACCGTTGTTGTCGAAACAGAGCTAATGGTAAGGCTTCCTGAGGTGCGAGTAATCGTAAGGGCAGGAGTTGGTTGGTAGACATAAACTGCTGTTGCAACTGTAGATGTAAATAGGACATTGCCAGACGTGACAGTATATGTAGGTCTCGCCGGCTGGTTGACGACTACGTACGTCCTGTTGTAGCAAGTCATGGTGAGCTTTCGGGAATCAATTGGGGCCCATGAGGGATACTCACCCTCCAGGGGCTCCAGCGGGCGTCGTCAGCAATGTTGATGTGTACGCAACAGCGCCACTTGTCCGTGTAATCGTTGGGTATGGGGTCTGGACCACGTAATAACTGTCGAGCGTGTACGTTCCTGGCGGTTGAAAGTAGGATGTGTAGACGCTCGAGGCTGGACCGGCCACCGTAACTGTTTGAAGGGGCACCTGAACGATTACATAGGTTCCTAGAGTGTAAGTCCCGGGCGGATCAGTGTAGGCGGTGAAGGTAGAGGCTGGTCCAGGAACAGTCACTGTCGGATGAACAAGAGGTGCAAGAGCCGTGTTGCCACCCAGTGGTGCCAAGATCGGAGGGGTGTTGACTACCACGTACGTAGTCGGAGTGGAAGGGCCAAAAGGAAAAAGGGCAGGGAGTGTTGTCGTGATAGTTCTCGTGAAAGCCTATATTGGGATCATCAGCGTTTTCATTCAGTGAATTGTAGCGGATTTCTTACCACAGAGCCTCCGGTAGTATGGCTGGTTGAGAGCACAGGCCCCGCCGCTGAAACTCCGACCAGTGCGTAGGTCGTACCAGGGTTGTAAAAACCAGGAGGAGACACCACAGTACTAGTAAAAGGTTGGAAGTTACCGGTGGTATAGCTCGTAGCCAATGCGGGGCCAGGTACGATGACCTCTACCAGAGAGGATGGATTGCCAAAGAAGTCGGTCGTAGCGGCCGTGGTGGTCCTACTGATTGCGCCAGACGTGATTGTCACGGTCGAAAGTGGCGCAGGAGACCCTACGAGGATGTAGGTTGTTGCAGAGCCGACTAGAGGACTGCTCACGATCGTGGACACAAACGGAGTGGGGCCAACAGTCGTGTATGAAGTGCTAAGTGCACTAGCTGTCGTACCCGCACAAGTCGGCACGTTATTATTAATACAACTTAGCAAGTCAGAACCGACAATGGAATTCGCGCCGTTGGCGACGAAGCAGCTTGCCGCGTTTACTTGCGCAAACAGACCAAGAGCGGCTTGACAAGTGGTGACAAGAGGATCTAAGACGCCCAAGGTGCCGGCGGTGCTCAACTGCTGGCAAGATGAGGGAATATTGGCGTTGAGGCAGTTGTCGCAGGTCTGAATATTGGCGCTGAGGCAGGAGAGGAGGTCAGAACCGGTGAAAGAGCTGATTATGCTATCTGCGAAGCAGGCGGCACCCTGGACGGTCCCGAAGGCGCCCAGTGCGACTTGACAAGCACTAACAGAAGCAGGGTCGAGAATGCTGGAGAAAAGACCGCCGGTGTCGGGGAAGTTGCAGGCAGAGGGTAGACTGGTCACACAGGATGTCGCCACGGGGGTGCCGCAAAGAGTAGTCGTAGTGGCAGCAACTATGGATGTAGGCGTGGGGTTGCCTGTGACGCAGAATGGGACGTTCGTGTTCAAGCAGGATAGCAGGCTGGTGCCATCTAGGAGGTTGTTGAAGCAGGTCTGTGCAGTGGTCGTACCGTAAACTCCTAGAGCGGTTTGACACAAAAGCACATCACTGTTGCCAATGAGGCTGCCCAGAGACGAAAGAGCGGAGCAAGCAGATGGCAGCGCTGGAGCACAATTGTCGCAGGTGGGGACGTAGTTATGCAAGCAAGACAAAAAGTCGCCATCATTGCTGAAAGGACTCAAAACACTGATGACTCCACCGAATGTGTTCTCAACAAAACATGATCCGGCTTGAACTGTACCAAAGACGCCCAAGGCCGCTTGGCAAGCCGAGTAGTCGATAGAGCTGACAAAACTACCGAAAAAGCCACTACCAGACGAGGTTTGGCAGGCGCTGGGAAGTGCAGAAAGACATTGAGGGGCTCCTGATCCCGCGGCGGGCAAGCATACGCTCGTGGTCGTGCTGGTGGAGGTAGGATAGTTGACCAGAACCTCCGTAGCTGGGCTGCCATCTGTCCAAGTAACTGGGAATGTTGTGGTGAAAGGAAGACTGCCTGAGTATTGGGTAGATGTGAACAGATAGCCAGGTGACGATGATTGTCCGCTTGGTCCATTAGCGAGGTTGCTGTTAGGGTTTGAAGACAGGATAGGGCCGCTCGTAGGAATGTAAATCACAACCTCAGTAAACGGTTGACCATTGTTGATTAAGGGATCAGACGTCACCACAGTGTTCGTGCTGGAGACCGACCCGCTTGTGGTAGTCGTCGTGAGGGGGCCGAAAAGCGTCGGAACAACGTAGATGACTTGCGAGTAGGGTTGGCCACCGTTGATTACCGAAAACGGATCCGCAGTCGCCACAGTAGTGACGAAGCTTGAGGCACCGCTTGTCAGAGTTGACGTCGCGGTATATTGAGTCGGCGAGACAACGATAATCTCGGTGAAAGGCTGGCCGTAATTAACGGCTGGGTCCGAAGTGACGATTACGGTTGTGTAGACAGGCAAAAACCCGGACGTGATGGTCGCCGACGAGACAAATGGGACGGGGTCGATCTCCAAAACCTGAGTGTATGGTAATCCGTTATTGATGCTTGGATTTTGCGTCAGGAAGGTTGTGGTAAACGGCTGCAATGACCCGCTTGTAATGGTCGCCGAGGAGATAAATGGCAGGGGGTCAACCTCCAATACCTGTGTGTATGGTAATCCATTGTTGATGCTTGGATTTTGCGTCAGGAATGTTGTGGTAAACGGCGGCAATGACCCGCTTGTAATGGTCGCCGACGAGATAAATGGCAGGGGGTCGATCTCCAACACCTGTGTGTATGGCAATCCATTGTTGATGCTTGGATTTTGCGTCAGGAAGGTCGTAGTAAACGGCTGCAACGTCCCACTTGTGATGGTTGCTGATGACACAAATGGAACTGGGTCAACTTCAAGGACTTGCGTATACGGGAGGCCACTATTGACAGTCGGGTTTGACGTAACGAACGTAGTCGTATATGCGGGTAAGAATCCACTAGTAGTAGTAGCCGTCGACACAAATGGGACCGGGTTAATTTGTAGAACTTGTGTATATGGTAGGCCATTATTAATAGTTGGGTTTAATGCAACGAACGTCGTTGTGTAGATAGGCAGAAATCCGCTAGTAATCGTAGCCGTTGACACAAACGGAACTGGGTCAACTTCCAGAACTTGTGTATATGGCAGCCCATTATTAACAGTCGGGTTTGACGTAACGAACGTAGTCGTATAGATAGGTAAGAATCCGCTAGTAGTAGTAGCCGTCGACGCAAACGGAACCGGGTCGACTTCCAGAACTTGTGTATATGGTAGCCCATTATTAACAGTCGGATTTGACGTAACGAACATAGTTGTGTAGACAGGTAGAAACCCGCTAGTAGTAGTAGCCGTTGATACAAATGGAATCGGGTTAACTTCTAGGACTTGTGTGTATGGTAAGCCATTGTTGATAGCCGGGTTTGACGTAACGAAAGCCGTAGTATAGACAGGTAAGAGTCCACTAGTAATCGTAGCTGTCGATATAAAAGGCACAGGGTCAATTTCGAGGACCTGAGTGTATGGCACACCAAAATTGATGCTCGGGTTTTGAGTGACGAATGTGGTATAGTAGGGCGTGGGGAAATTTCCTGACGTGACGGTTGATGTTAGAGCAAAAGGCGTGGGCACGACGACAAGGACTTCGCTGTACGGTAGGCCATTATTAACAGTTGGGTTTTGGGTCGCGAAAGATGTTGTGTAGGCAGGCAGGTTCCCAGATGTTATAGTTGAGCTAACAACTAATGGCGTAGGTAGGACGACGAGGACTTCGCTGTACGAGAGGCCATTATTAATAGTCGGGTTTCGCGTTGCGAAAGCCGTCGTGTATGGCGGCAGATTTCCGGACGTCACTGTTAAAGATACAACGAGTGGCGTAGGCACAACAACGAGTTCCTCGCTGTACGGGAGGCCATTATTAAATGTTGGGTTTTGCGTCGCAAATGCCGTTGTGTACGCCGGTAGGTTTCCAGAGGTTAATGTCGAAGATACAATTAATGGCGTAGGCACAACGACGAGTACCTCGCTGTATGGTAGACCACTATTAACGGTTGGATTCTGCGTAGCGAAGGACGTCGTGTACGCAGGAAGGTTCCCTGAAGTCAGGGTCGAAGTAAGAGCGAACGGCGAAGGCAAGACAACAAGTACCTCCGTGTAAGGCAGGCCATTGTTGATAGTCGGATCCTGTGTGGCGAAGCTTGTCGTGTACGCGGGGAGGTTCCCTGAAGTCAGGGTCGAAGTGAGGATGAACGGGGTAGGAACCACAACCACGACTTCAACGAAAGGAGACGGGCCAGTGGTGGCGAGTGTGGTGTACGTAGCGCTTGTTGAGCCTTGCGTGATAGTAATCGTGGGAAGAGAGCTTGGGATCACAATGACAACCTCTGGAACAGCCGACGAACCGAATGACGCGACAGTTGTGTAAGTTGCACTTGAGGGCCCATAAATGGTGGTTGTGATGGTGGTAGGCGTGGGGACAACATAGACTACTTCCGGAACGAAGGCACTGCCGACCAATGCGATCGTCGTGTAGATTGAGCTGACAGCGCCAGAGGTCACAGTTGTTGTAAGGGTGGCCACGCTTGTCGGGACATAGACTTGAACCTCGTTGTACGCTGAGCCACCGAGGATATCGGTGGGCGTGATTAGAGCCGTAGTGGTGAAAGGCACGCTGCCAGAAGTGTACGTTACGGTGCTAAGGCTGGCTGGAGTTGACTGTGCAGGCGCCAGATTGGTCGGAAGGCCGCTGAGCAGAGTGCCGGAGTTGCCAGGGCTTCCAGTCGAAGGCAAGACAGTGCTAGGGGCTGCGCTTTGAGGCACATTTACCAACACTGCGCTCATGGGACTTGCGCTGATCGAGCCGCTCAAGTACGTAAGGATAGTTGAAGTGTACGGCACCGAACCAGCCGTCTGAGTAATGGTAGGGAGGCTCGCAGCAGGTGAAGAGCCTGGAACATTAACGAGCACTGCGCTAACGGGGTCCGTGCCGATCGAGCCGCTCAAGTATGTAAGGATAGTTGAAGTGTACGGCACCGAACCAGCCGTCTGAGTAATGGTAGGGAGGCTCGTAGTAGGTGAAAGGCCTGGGATATTGACTAGTACTGCGCTCACAGGGGCTGTGCCAATCGATCCACTTAAGTAAGTTAGGATCGTCGATGTAAATGGCACTAACCCAGCAGTCTGAGTAATAGTAGGTAGGCTCGCAGCAGGCAGGCTTGCAGTTGGCGATGTGCCTGGAATATTAACCAGCACTGCACTAATGGGATCCATGCCAATCGGTCCACTCAAGTACGTGAGAATAGTTGAAGTGTAGGGCACCGAGCCTGAGGTCTGAGTAATGGTAGGGAGGTTCGCAGCAGACAGGCTCGCAGTAGGCGAAGAGCCTGGAATATTAACCAGTACCACGCTCTCAGGAGCTGTGCCAATTGATCCACTCAGGTATGTTAAGACGGTGGATGTATACGGAACCGATCCAGTGGTCTGAGTAATAGTAGGCAAGCTCGGAGTGGGCCCAGATGCTGGAATATTTACTAGAACCGCAGTAGCAGGATCAGAGCCAGTAGAGCCACTGAAGTAGGTTAGAATTGTCGAAATAAACGGTACTGAGCCTGCCGTCTGGGTAATAGTAGGTAGGTTGGTAGCAGGCCCAGAAGCCGGAACGTTTATCAGAACCGCAGTAGCAGGATCAGAGCCAGTAGAACCACTGAAGGAGGTCAGGATAGTAGAGGTATATGGCACCAATCCAGAGGTCTGGGTAATGGTGGGCAAGCTCGGAGCGGACCCGGACGCGGGAATATTCACCAGCACCGCAGTAGCAAGCTCGGAACCAGTAGAGCCACTAAAGAAAGTCAGGATAGTAGAGGTATACGGAATTAATCCAGAGGTCTGAGTAATTGTAGGCAAGCTCGGGGCGGAACCTGACGCGGGAACATTCACCAGCACCGCAGTAGCAAGATCGGAGCCAGTGGAGCCACTGAAGAAAGTCCGAATAGTAGAGGTGTACGGCACCGATCCCGAGGTCTGGGTAATCGTGGGAATGCTTGCTCCAGGCGAAGACAGAAGCGGCAGAGATGCGCTTGGGCTCAGCGGTAGTGACACAGATAAGCCAGGAGATGACTGAGCAGGCGATGCGAGATTAGTCTGCGGAATCTGCACCAGAATTGCAGAAACGGGCGTAAGACCGGTGGAACCGCTTAGGTAGGTGAGAACCGTCGTCGTTTGCGGCACATCCCCACTGTATGTCTGTGTGATGGTTGGAAGGCTCGCCGCCGGTAAAGAGAGGCCGGGAGCGGAAGTTCCAGGGACATTGATGATAACCGCGGGAATCGCCCCGGTACCAGTGGAGACGGTAACGAATCCAGTCGTAGTGAAGGTCGAAACACCAGTGAAATAAGTGGAAGTCAAAGTCGTCAGACTTTCTGGGCTTGAGGAGGCGCCCAATGGCGATGAGAGACTTGGGTTAATGATTCCAGATGGCGAGGGACTAGCGTTACCGGGCACGTTGATAATAACAGCCGAGACCGGAGCAGTTCCAGTAGAGCCAGGCACCAATCCCGTGGTCGTGAACGTCGAGTAACCAGTAAAGTAAGTTTGCGTGATGGTCAAAAGGCTTTCTGGCGCCGAAGATCCGCCAGTGGGCAGCGACATGCCAGAGCTGAACGGAGAAGATAGCGAGAGGCCGGGCGAGGTGGGTGTCGCAAGGGCAGAGCGTGGAGTCTGAACGAGGATAGTTCCAACACCACCTGGGGTAGACGGCAGCAAGGTGATCGGTTTTGTAGTCTCGCCATCGTAAGGGCCAGTGAGAGTGGTAAACTGATCGACTGCGGCTGTGGTAGGAGCAGTGTACGGGACCAAGACAAACGTTGTTGGAAGACCAGTCCCGTCAGGCTGCGCCGTAATTGTGCCTGTAGTAGTATCCCCAACGTAGTAAAGAGTGCGCGGGATGCCGATACCGTACGGAATTGATGGACCGGCGGTGACGCTGGATAGGCCTTCCGGAGTTGACGTACCGCCGATCGGCAGCGATGGTGACTGGATGGCAGGGCTTGATGTTCCGGGGATATTGACGATCACAGCAGACGCAGGTAGGGTACCAGCCGAGCCGCTTAAGAAAGCAAGACCGGTAGTGGTGAAGGTGGCCGTCCCAGTGAAATAAACCTGAGTAACGGTGGGGAGGCTTTCCGCAGCAGGGGAGGAGCTCAACGGAACTCCCGTCAAAGGCTCATTGACAACAACATCAGTGTAAGGGGCGCCGCCAATAATCTGAGTACGAGTAGATGTGAAGCTTGCCGTTCCAAATGTCTGGGTTACTGTGGGCAGCCCTGCACCAGGGGTCGACGAGCCGCCGGATGGCAGGGAGGCAGAAATTGCGGGTAGGCCGCTTTCAGGGACAACAACAATGACGTCAGTGTATGGGATTGAGCCGATGGATTGTATGCGAGTCGAAGTCAGCGGCACTGAGCCAGACGTCGTAGTGTACGTGGAAAGACTGCCGCTGGCTAGGTTGCTCAACGGTAGATTGACAACTACTATTAGGCTGTAAGGCGAAGTTCCGGTTGATGGGCTCAACTGTGTAGTTGTGAACGCGCTGGCGCCAGAGTAGTATGAAGTAATTGTCTGCAGAGCCGGTTCGCTCGAAGAGGAACCGGGGATGCCAGTTGGAAGGCCAGGGCTTACAGAAGAAACCTCGGGAACGGAACCTGAAGGAAGCCCCGATGCCTGCAAGTTGCTCTCTGGGTAGTTGATGACAACTGCAGTAATCGGAGCAGTTGCGGTGGCGGGCGTCGTGAGGATTGTAGTGGTGAAAAAAGATGTACCCGAGGTTATTGAGATAGTAGTAATGCCGTTGCTGCCAACAGAGGGAGCAGAGAGACTTGGGCTGACAATAGAGAACGACGATCCACTCGGGCCAGAAGGACTAGTGGATCCCGAGGGCAGGCCAGCAAGATTGCTTAGAGGTATAATGACGATCACCTGCGTAATGCCTTGAGTCGCACCGCTGGGGGTCACAACGGTGGTTGAGGTAAGGGACTCTGTTCCACTTGTGACCGTTATCGTCGGAGCATAGCCGCTGCTGGAAAGGCCGGGAAATCCAGGTGATGATGCAGAGCCATATGGCTCCAACGTGCTCGTAGACAAACCAGACGCCGACAGACCGCTAACAGCCGGTGTGGAAGGTCCTGGACTAGTGTCAGAACCGGATGGGAGAGACAACGGCTGTGAAGCGGTGCTACCCAGTGGTAGAGAAGCCGACCCACTTGGCAGCTCAGAAGGAATGCCAGAAACACCAGGTCCAGACGACAAAAGTGACCCAGAGCCGCTGGGTGCGGACGCTCCAGAAGACGGCAGGCCGGATCCAGAAGCGCCAGGGCTGAGGTTGGTCGGAAGACTACTGGTGGGGAGGACAGAGCCGCCCGAAGGTACAGCGGAGCCGGCTGACAGACCCGATTCTGAAGGGACGCCAGGCGATGATGTGCCGCTGAGTAAGTTCGACAAGCCAGAGGGTGCGAGAGGCCCAGTGGGAGCCGAAGCAATAGGTGTAGATACACCAGGACCACTAGCGGAAACCTCCACAGACGCCGAAATACCAGGAGCGCTGGACACAGGCCCCGACGGTCCTGCAGTCAGACTCGCAAGAGCTGATGAGATTTCGGCGGAGTTGGTGAGCGAGAGCGCAGAATCGGCGCTCGAGAGATAGGAGGAGAGTGCAGGCCCGGACAGCGAAGACTCGACATAAGGAGATGAGACAGGCGCAGATGGGTTCGCTGTAAGGCTAGCAAGGACAGAAGAGAGCGCAGCCAAGTCGGTGGGCGCAAGGTCCGAGACAATGCTGGAGATGATCGATGACAACTGAGGTCCAGAAAGGGAAGTAGCCGAGATGGCGGGGGATCCAGATGGACCGGATGAGAGCGCAGCCGATGGGTTAGCAGTCAAGCTCGCCAGCGCCGAGGAAAGCTCAGCAGAGTTGGTCAGAGGCAGTGCAGAAGCTACGCTTGAAAGGAGCGACGAAAGCTCAAGACTATAAGGCGCAGTCCCTGCTGAAGCGGACGCAGATGAGCCGGTGGCGAGTGAGTTAAGAGCAGTGTTCACACCTGACGGCGCCATACTAGATGGACCGGTTGGTAGCTCAGAGGAAAGGCTAGCTCCCGACAGAACGGGAGCAGAGCCGCTGGAAAGCTCCGAGCCAGAAGGTCCAGATATACCGGACGAGAGGCTCTCAGATGGAATGCCAGGCACGGAAGCGGTCGGCAACCCGGTCAAGGACTCGACGCTAGGTGCACTGACGGCAATCGGGACAGATACGGACGCGCTCAGCTCAGTCGGTGCCAGAGATGAAGCTCCAGAGGCCGAAGGCGGCTCAGACGGCAGGCCGGAAGGAGACCTTGTGCTGGGGAAGAGTGAAGCCAGGTTGCTGAGCCCGGACGAGATTGCGCCAGCAAGAGAGGAATCGCCACTGGGCAAGTTGCTGAGCTGCGATGCCAGAGAGGCCGCGAGAGAAGACGCGAGAGCGGGAGCGGTGATGGCGGCCGTCGCTGACGGGATGATGCCTGAAGCCGGGCCTGTAGCTGACAGGTACGAGGCCAGATCGCTGAGGCCAGAGGAAAGAGCGCCTGCGAGAGAAGAGTCGCCGCTTGGTAGGTTGCTCAACTGCGAAGCCAGGGATGCCGCAAGTGAAGATGCGAGGACAGGGTCAGTGATCGCCGCGGTTGCGGAAGGCGCGCCTGAAGCCAGGTTGGTGCCAGGGTACAAAGACGCCAGATCGCTCAGACCGGAGGAAAGTGCGGCTGCCAGAGATGAATCGCTACTCGGTAAGTTGCTCAATTGAGAGGCCAGTGACGCGGCAAGAGAGGAGGCGAGGGCTGGGTCGGTTATGGCGACTGTAGCGGAAGGGGCAACGCTGGATGGAAGGCCGCTGGCAGCCGCACTGCTCGGCATGCCACTGCTAAGCAACGAGGCTAGGTCACTAAGACCGGAAGAAAGAGCGCCAGCGAGAGCAGAATCACCACTCGGCAAGTTGCTAAGCTCAGATGCCAGAGATGCGGCAACGGAAGAAGCAAGAGCTGGATCAGTGATCGCAGCGCTGGCGGCAGGCAGCACGCTGGAAGGCAAACCAGTAATGGGCAGGCTTGGGGACGCGTTTGTGAAGTACGATGCCAAGTCGCTAAGGCCAGATGAAAGGGCCCCCGCGAGGGACGAATCGCCACTGGGAAGGTTACTGAGCTGAGAGGCGAGTGATGCTGCCAACGAAGAGGCAAGGGCAGGATCTGTGATGCTGGCGGCATTGGTAGGGAGCACGCTTGTTGGAATGGCTGTGGCAGCGGATGTTGCGCTTGACAAGTATGGGCCAAGCTGGCCGAGGCCAGATGAAATAGCTCCTGCAAGAGACGAATCTCCACTCGGCAAATTGCTGAGTTGAGACTCGAGAGAGGCAGCCAGCGATGATGCCGCAGCGGGATCGGTGATAGTAGCGCTGCCATAAGGAACGCCAGAAGGAAGACCGCTCACGCTAGTTCCAGGAGCGTTGCTGAGGAGCGAAGCTAGGTCGCTCAGTTCTGACGCGAGGGAACCAGCAGCAGAGGAGGCGCCGCTGGGCAGGTTGCTAAGCTCCGAAGCCAGAGATGCAACAGCGGAAGAAATCAAGCCTGGGTCACTGAGAGAGGCTCCTGCAGTGGGTAGGCCGCCGGTGGAAAGTCCGCTCACCTCCGTCAAAGGAGCGCTGCTGAGGAGAGAAGCGAGATCACTAAGGCCAGAGGAGATTGCGCCAGCCAGAGATGAGTCGCCGCTAGGCAGGTTGCTCAACTCAGAAACGAGGGAGGCGGCGATGGACGAGGCCAGAGCGGGATCGGTGTAGAGGCCAGTAGCAAGACCGCTGAGCGAGGGAACAGTGACGGAAGCAACGTCGGTCAGGCCGAGCGAAGCGAGAAGGGACGAGGCAGCACCGGGCTCGGTGACGGAAAGGCTACTGAGCAGGTTCGAGACATCGCTAGGGTTGATGCCGCTGGGAAGGCCTGAGACGGCAGACGCCGCACCCGATCCAGTCGGCAGCCCAGACACCAGCCCCGACGACGCTGTGCTCGACACGCCAAAGAAATAGCTGCTCAAGCTGCCCAGAATACCCGTCGGCGCCGTCACGCTCGCAGTCGCCGCGCTTGCCGGCGTTTCGACCAACGCCGTACCCGTCGTCTGCCCGCTGAGCGGATGCAGCGTCAACGTCCGCGTCGACGCGCCGTCCCACGGCGCGGTCAGCGTCGTCGCCGCATCGACCACGCCGCCGAACGGCGTCGGGGCGGGGGTAATAATGAAGGTGGACGGGAGGGCGCTGGCGAAGGGTCCAGATGCCCCGCCGGGAACGGCCGTTATGGCGGCGGTGGTGCCGTCGCCGCCGTCGTAGGGGCGAGAGAGCAGGGGCAGAGGCGCGGTAGTGGACGAGAGGGCGGGTGCGTAGGGTGTCTCGAGGACGTAGGTGCCCACGCCGTCAGAGAACAACGGGTGCAGGACGAGAGTCCGGGTGGTTGTCCCCGACCAGGGAAGGAAGAAGGAGGTCGCAGGGTCGATGGCCCCAGGCCATGGGGTTGCGGCGGGCGTGAGGGGGATTGCAGTGGGTGACGCGCCAGCGAGGGGGCCGAGGGTGTTGCCCGGAGTGGCGGTGATGGTGCCGGTGGTTGTATCGCCATCGTAGAGCTGAGCACTGACGGAGGATATGGCAGGGACGGACGAGAAAACGCCTGGATTTGTGGACAGAATGCTGGATAAGGCGGCGTATGGCGTCTCCACCAGCAATGTGCCAATAGATTGAGTGCCCTGGGGATGCAACGTCAAGGTACGAGTGTAGTTTCCCGTCCATGGTGCGGTCAAGACGCCGCTCGAGTCCACGTACCCGGAGAACGGAGTAGTTGCTGGTATAAGAACCAGCGCGGTCGGAGTAGCAGTTGGGATAACGCCAAGGCTGTTCCCTGGTGTCGCGGTAACCGTTGCCACGGTGGAATCGCCGTCATAAAGCTGGCCAACAGGGAGCGATGATGGGAAGCCAGATGAGGCTGCTGAAGGAACCTCGATGAGGATGGTACCTGTTGTCTCCCCGTTTTCTGGAAGTAACGTCAGTGTCCTGGTTATGGGACCGTCGTAGAGGGCGGTGAAGGTCAGGACTGGGTTGACTGCTCCACTGAATGGCGAAGTGGCGGGGGTCAACGATAAAGTGGTGGGAGCGCCGACAAGTGTGGTTAACAGCGAGCCCGAAGGTACTGAGAAGCTGGTGACCGGAGTGGCGATGACAATTCCCGCCGTTGCATCGCCTTGATATTGCCTTCCACCCACAGCCGGAGTCGCTGATGGCGGAACCGAAGCCGTGCTGGCTCCAGGGACTTCGATAAGCGGCGTAGCGGCGGTATCGGTGCCAGCAGGATGAACCAATAAAGTACGGGAAGTCAGGCCAGTCCATGGCGTAGTTAGCGCCGCAACCGAATTAATCGGCCCACTCCAAGGTGAAGGGGCTGGAGTAAGAGTGAGCACAGAAGGCCCAGTAATAGTCAGTCCTCCTATCAAGGGCGTTACTGTGAAGGTTGCGATAATACTGTCACCGCCATCATAAAGGAGCCCAGGAACAACGGACAGAGGAGCGGACGTAGTAGCGGCTCCCGGTACTTCAATAAGCGGTGTGGCAGCTGTATCACTACCAGAAGGATGAATTAGTAGCGTACGGGAAGTCAGGCCAGTCCATGGCGTAGTTAGCGCCGCAGCCGAATTAATCGGCCCACTCCAAGGTGACGGGGCTGGAGTAAGAGTAATCACAGATGGTCCAGACGCACTTAATCCTCCAAGGAACGGCGTAACTGTAAAGGTTGCGATAGTACCATCGCCGCCATCATAGAGGAATCCAAGAGCTGACGATGACAGAGGAGCGGATGTAGTAGCAGCTCCCGGTACCTCAACAAGCAGTGTGGCAGCTGTGTCAGTGCCGGTCGGATGGATCAATAGAGTTCGCGAAGTTAAACCGGTCCAAGGAGTAGTCAATACTGTGGCGGAGTTGACGGCCCCAGTCCAAGACGAAGGAGCTGGAGTTAGAGTTAGCACAGAAGTTCTAGTAGCACTTGATTCTGCAAGCACTGGCGTAACCGTAACGGTTGCGATAGTACCATCGCCGCCATCATAGAGGAGCCCAGGAGCTGACGTAGTAGAAGCTCCCGGTACCTCAATAAGCGGCGTGGCAGCTGTGTCAGTGCCGGTCGGATGGATCAATAGGGTTCGCGAAGTTAGACCGGTCCAAGGAGTAGTCAATACCGCAGCAGAGTTGACGGCCCCAGTCCAAGACGAAGGAGCTGGGGTCAGAGTAAGCACGAATGGCAAAGAAGCCGTCAAGCCACCAAGTGATGGTGTCACAGTAAATGTAGCCACTGTGCTATCTCCACCGTCGTATACTAGGCTGAGAGCGGTAGAAGAAGGTAAAGAGGCTGAGGCGGTGGTAGCGCCAGGTACTTCGATCAAAGGAGTAGCCGCTGTATCTGCTCCTGTCGGATGAATGAGAAGAGTACGAGAGCTCACACCCGTCCAGGGAGTGGTCAGTGCCGCCCCAGAGTCGACGGCGCCAGTCCAGGATGATGGAGCAGGAGTGAGGGTCAAGACAGAAGGCGCCGTGCCGGTCAGGCCACCAGCAACAGGAGTTACAGTGAATGTGGCCATGGCGCCATCTCCACCGTCGTACAGCAATCCAGATGGTGACGATGATGTGAATGCGGACGAGGTAGGTGTAGCTCTGGGAATCTCAATGAGCAGCGAAGCGTAACCATCCGTGCCCGTAGGGTGAAGCGTCAAGGTCCGCGCCGTAGAACTGTCCCATTGTGTTGTCAAGGGGGTTGCAGAGTTCACAAGTCCCAACCATGATGATGTTGCAGGATAGAGCGTCAAAACCGTAGGAAGGCCGGCCGTCTGACCCTCAACGAGAGGAGTTGCGGTAAATGTAGCGATAATGCGATCGCCGCCATCGTACAATTGACCTAATGGAGCCGAAGAAGAAGGGAGCGGAGCCAAGGAGCTGATGCCAGAGGCAGAGAGTGTGGCGCTGGGCACCTCAACCAGTAAAGAGGCGTAACTGTCCGTGCCGGTCGGATGAATAGTGAGCGTACGTGTTGTGCTGTCAGACCACTGTGTCGTGAAGGCAGCAATTGAGTTCACCAACCCAGTCCATGGGGTTGGAGCCGGGTAGAGCGTGAAGACCGTCGGCAATCCAACTATCTGTCCGTCAACAACAGGTACTGCCGTGAATGTGGCAATAGTACCGTCACCTCCATTATAGAGCAGGGGGCCTGCAGAAGATGCGGATGGGAAAGCCGTTGAGACCCCAGACGGCATCTCAATCAAATACGTAGCTAGGCTTTCAGTACCGGTCGGCAGAAGAGTAAGAGTGCTGACTGCTGTGCCCTGGTAGTAAGTGGTCAGTGCTGTCACTGGATCCACCGGGTAGGTGAGCACCGAATCAGCCGCAGGAGTGATCGTGAAAACCACAGGCGCACTCAAAAGCAGAGCAGTAGCAGTGACTGTTCCCACAGTCGAGTCGCCAATGTACGGTCTACCGCCAAAAGCAGTGGAAGGCGTGGGCTGGCCGTACGATGAGCTGAATGGCGTTTCCACAACAACGGTGCCATAGCTGAGAGTCCCACTGGGAAGGAGCGTTATGCTGCGAGGGCTCGCGCCCGGATAACCAACTGTCAGAGTTGTTAAGGGATCAACCGCAAAAGAGGATGGAGTAATGGTTGCAGGGGTTATCGTAAGGATAAGCGGTGCGCTCAGAGAAGAAGCTGTGGCAGTAATGGTGTCCACAATCGTATCACCGATGTATGGCCTTCCACCAAGCGCAGTAGAGGTGATCGGCAGGCCATATGAAGAACTCAAGGACGGCGTCTCTACAACGACGGTCCCGTAGCTCAGCGTACCACTTGGCAATAGGGTGATGCTGCGCACGCTGGCTCCTGCATACGCAACAGTGAGAGTTGTTATGTGGTCCACCGAAAAAGAGGGTGTGGCGGTTACTGGCGTGATAGTTAAGACAAGCGGCGCGCTTAGGAGAGAGGCGGTTGCAGTAATAGTATCCACAGTTACATCTCCAATATACGGCCTTGCACCAGGGGCAGTGATGGAAGCCAGCCCACTATAAGAAGAGGTAGAAAACGGCGTCTCCACGACAATAGTTCCATAACTTAGCGTTCCACTTGGCAATAGTGTAACGCTACGGGTGCTTACTCCCGAGTACCCAGCGGTAAGGGTTGTTACGGGATCCACCGAAAAAGAGGGAGTAGCGGTTGCTGGTGTGATAGTCAAGAGAAGCGGCGCGATTAGGAGAGAGGCGGTTGCAGTAATAGTATCCACAGTTACATCTCCAATATACGACCTTGCACCAGAGGCAGTAGTGGATACTAACCCACTATACGAAGAGATATAGGACGGCGTCTCAACGACAATGGTCCCATAGGAGAGGGTTCCACTAGGCAAGAGTGTGATACTACGGGTAGTTGAGCCTGGGTAGTCAACAGTGAGTGTTGTTAAAGGGTCTACCAAGAAGGAAGGTGTCGCAGTTGCGGGCGTAATAGAGATGACAAGCGGCGCACTCAGGAGAGGGGCAGTTGCAGTGATAGTACCCCCAGTCGTGTCACCGATGTATGGTCTCCCACTCAAGGGACCAGCGGAGGAGGTGGGCAGGCCCGGGGTAGTGCCTGCAGTGGGTGTTTCCAGCAAAATCGTCGCGAGACTGAAAGTGCCACTCGGAAGCAGTGTCAAGACCTTTACGGTTTCACCTGCATAACCAACTGTCAAGGTAGTCACGTGATCGACGGCGAAGGAGCTGGTAGCAGTGCCTGGGGTGATTGTCAAGACAAGCGGGGCGCTGAGTAGTGAATCGGTTGCAGTGATTGTGCCAACAGTAGTATCGCCCCAGTACGGTCTTCCACCGAAAACGCCCGATGTTGGCAAGCCCGAAGAGGCCAAGATCGGGGTTTCCAGCAGGATCGTGCCGTAGGTGAGTGTTCCGCTAGGAAACAAGGTCAGGGTACGGGTACCAGCATAGTCATTGGGCGCTTCGATAGGGTAGCCAGCCGTCAAAGTGGTTACCGGGTCGATCGCAAAGGAAGGCGCTGCACTGGCAGGTGCAAGTGTGAGGACTGTTGGAGCAGTAAGAACCGGAGCTGAAGCCGTGATAATGCCAGAAGTGGTATCACCGGCATACGAGCGAGGACCACCAAGCGAGGATGCAAAGGGCGACGACATTGGAGCAGCAAGGGCAGTCCGAGGAACCTCAACGATGAGAGTACCAAAGCCACCCGATGATTCAGGAAGGAAGGTTATCAGCTTGCTTGTCGTGCCTTCATACGCCGCGGTCAGGGTCACTAGCGGATCGTACGGTCCGGTGAAGGAGGAAGCACCCGTATACGGAACAAGGTCGTACGTGGTTGGAAGACCGGTGCCACCGGGCTGCACGGTAATCAAGCCTGTAGTTGAGTCACCAGCATAGAGCCTGCGAGGAATGCCTGACGCCAATGGTGGTGCAGGAGTAGTGGAGGCCAAACTTGTAGGCGGGCCCGTCGATACAAGGTTCGCAGGAGTCTCCAGCAAAATTGTCCCTGAGATGTCGCTGCCTGTCGGATAGAGGGTGTAAGTCTTGGTCGAGTATCCATCCCAAGGAGCCGTGAAGGTAATTGTGGGATCGATCGGGCCGGTGAAAAAGGTGGTCGGCATGATGTACAGACTGGTTGGGACGGCAAGAAGGCCGGTCGAGGCGGACGGGATCGTGGCAGCCGTGCTGTCACCGTAGTATGGTCTGCCGCTGGCAATCGAGGTACTGAGAAAGCTCGAACCTGTGATTTGGGGAACCTCAAGCAACAGTGTGCCATAGATGGCGCCTGAAGTCGGATATAGGGTCAGAGACAAAGTAGAAGAACCAGACCAAGGTGCAGTATACGTGACAGCAGGATCCAGGAGGCCAGGGAATGGTGCATCTGTCGGCGTCAGGAAAATACCGGTGGGAATAGCGCCAAGGCCTGTGGAAGCTGTGACTGTTCCCGTTGTTGTATCGCCATAGTACGGGCGGCCAACAGTTGGTAGGCTAATGGCACTGGTAGATTGTGCCAAGGACGAGCCAGCCGCCGATGCCGGGTATTGCACGAGGTAGGTTCCTGCGGCCTCGCTTCCTGTCGGGAACAATGTCAAAGTGCGCACGCTGGCTCCAGTGTAAGGCGCGATGAATGTGTTGTAGGGGTCGATCGGGAAGGTTGGAGTGGCAGTAGCAGGTATGAGGAGCAGATCAGTGGGCAACCCAGTAACACCGAGCGAAGCACTGATGCTAAGAATGGTTGTGTCGCCGGCATAAGGTCTGCCTGAAGGAAGTCCAGAAATCGCGGGGCCAGAGGTGAGTGCGGGAGTTTCCAAAAGGTAAGTTGCGTAATCCTCGCCGGGACCGGGGAACACAGTCAAAGTCTTGGTACTGGTACCGGACCACGGAACAGTATAAGTCACGCTTGGATTGACAGCGTTCGTCAGGGCCACGGTGGCAGGAGTCAAGATTAGAGTCGTGATCGGGACGTTTCCAACGGACGCCGCCACAGTTTGAGTTGATACGTCGCCCAAGTATGGACGGCCACCAATGACGGCGGAACCAGATGGCAGATAAGAAGATGACGCAACCGTAGTAGAATAGCTGCCAGGAGACGTAACCGATGCTGGAACTTCGATAATCACGGAGGCAAGATTCTGCGAAGGCAGCGGAAGTACAGTAATAGTCCTTGAGGTCGGCCCAGTCCAAGTAGCCAGGTATGTAGATGGATCCACCAGACCAGTGTAGGCAGTGATTGTGGCAGGCGTCAACGATAGAGTAAACGGAATACCACCGACATCAGTAGCCGTGATTACTCCAGTCGTGGTATCGCCGATATATGACCTTATGGGGCCTGTCGAAGCTGAAGGCAGCGGCAACAGAGGAGCAGAAGCCGTAGTCAAGGAGAGTGAGGAAAGGAATCCAGCGTTCGATGGAGTCGCCACCAACAATGTTGCAAGGCCACCGGTGACAAGAGGATATAGCGTGAATGATGTCGGGGTGTAGCCGTCATATCCAATAGTAAGAGTGATGCTGGGGTCGAGGGAACCCGTGTACGGCGCATCCGTCGGAGTGATCACAAATCCGGGCAAGCCTATGCCTGTGACTGAAGGAGCGATTGTCTGGACTGCTGTGCCTCCGTAGTACGGGCGCGTAATACCGCTAGGCCCAGGACTTGTGGAGACAGCCGATCCGGATGAGGAAGCTAGGAGACCTGACGGCAGTTCAACGATGACGGTTCCGATGTTCGTGCCCGAAGGCAATACGGTGAATGTGGAAATGACCGATCCACCATAGGGAATGGTGACAGTCGTAAAGCTTTCTGATGCTGACGCAATGGGAGATGAAGTGCTGGGTAGGGAACCTGGAGAAGCGATGACCTGAGTTCCATATACGCCAGAAGCCGTGGGCAGAATTGTGAAGGTGGTAGGTGCACCCCTCCATCCAGGGATTGTGAAAGTCGTGCTGGGATCAATGGCACCACCGAAGGATGAAATAGTGGCGGGCGTCAAGGTGTATGTAACAGGAATGCCCGCAATAGTTGTTGAGAGCGTGAGAACATCCGTACCCGTGACATAGGGAACAACGCCGCCAGTAGGCAGCGAAAGTGAAGTAGAGGTGGTGGGAGAACTTAGTGGCGTCTCAACCACGAGAATACCTGTCCCAGAAGATCCAGTGGGTAGGATAGTAAGGGTTGTGGTAACGGCACCGCTGTAGCCCACAGTGAAGGTCGTGCTTGGGTCGATCGGACCGGTGAATGCATCCTGCGTAGCTGGAGTAAGGGTGAGAACAATCGGTACTTCGCTGATGGTGGCAGGCACCTCAACAGTAGAAGATCCACTTAAGTATGGTACAGTGAAACCGGCAACTGCAGTGGGTACGCCAGTAGCCGTGATACCAGGCGAGCTGCCGAAAGAGGCGGTCGGAGTTTCCACTACTACCGTACCTGCAGATTCCGAACCAGTTGGCAGCAGCGTAATTGTGTTAGTTGTAGAACCTTCGTAGCCAACCGTAAGGGTATATGTAACATAAGGACCATTGTAAGTAGCTTGCGTAGGCGTAATGAAGACTGGCATGGGCGATCCGTTGAGGATGAGGGCGATCGTCTCCAAGGTATTTCCGCCCAGGTAGGCTTGAGTCCTCACACCCGTGGTCATCACCGATGGAGAACTTTCTGGAGGGGCACTGCCGGTTGGAACCTCGACAACCAAGGTCCCAAGGACATCTGTTCCTGCAGGAAGTATGGTGATTGTGGATGTGCCATAACCCGAGTAACCGACAGTGAGGGCACTTGTAGCATAGGGTCCATTGAAATAGCCCGTCGTGGGGCTCAGCAGAAATGTGGACGGAACACCGTTGATGGTAGGTGTAATAATGGTCGGTGAGGAACCGCCAAGGTAAGACTTGGTGACAGGGCCGACGCTGGTGGCACTGGGAGCACTTGTTGCACTAGAAGCCAATGCAGTCTCAATTAAAACTGTTCCGTAAGAGTGGGAGCCCTGGGGAAGGATTGTATAGGTCTGAGGACTTTGCAGAGGAGTGATTGCGGGTATCGTCCACGTAATTGGGCCAACAGGACCAGTGAAGTAGGTTGAAGCAGGGTAAAGCGTGAACCCAGCGCCAACTGGAAGACCACTGATTGTAGGGGAGATGGTGAGAGTGGAAGTTCCTCCAATGTAAGGAAGGCCTGCACCAATCGAAGCTGTTACAGAGACAGGAGGCGAGTATATAGGAGTCAAAATCGCAATTGTCCCCGTCGTCTCGTAGTCAGTTGGGAGCAACGTCACTGTCCCAACACTATCCGAAGGCCAACCAGCAGTAATTTTGATCGAAGGGTTGACAGGGCCAGCAAAAGGGGTGGTTGCGGGAGTGAGAGTAATTGCTGCGCTGCCTGGGACTCCGCTGATACCGGGAATGATCACTTGTGTTCCGCTTGCTCCAACATAAGGGCGAGTCAGCCCGCCAGTCGTCAAGCCTGCTGAAGACAAGTAAGGCTGCTCTATCAACAAGGTCCCGAGCTCTCCGGGTGTAAGAGGGGCAAGCGTGATTGTCTGAGGCGTGCTTCCGGCGTAGTCTGCGGTCAAAGTTGTTGGAACAACACCGAACGTCGTCAAAGAGGGATAAGGGAGGGGTATAATATACAGGGTCCTCGGTACCCTACCGATGAGTGGATAGAGAGTCGCTGTTGTCGTTCCTCCAATATAGTATTGGGTCACGACATCCGTCAGAACCGTGGGGGAGGACGAGGGCGGGGCTGTTATTGAAGCCGAGGGATTCTCACTGCTGGACGAAACGGAGCCTGTGGAAGACACGCTGAGGTCGGTTGGAGTCTCCACAAGAAGAGTCGCCAATCCAGTCGGGTTCGTAGGGAGAATGGTCAATGTGGTGGTCGTAACTCCAGGGTAGCCAGCAACAATTGAGGTATAAGGGTCAAGAGCTCCAGCATATGTGGTAGCAGGAGGGGTGACAGGTGTGATAACAAACGTCGTCAGCGTACTGCTGATTGTTCCGGTCACGGTTGCAGTGGTGTCACCGCCGACATATGGCAAAGTGCTGAGAGCGGCAGGATAGGCAGAGCTCGAGGGTGCGTAAGAGCTTCCGTAGCCGGGGGAAGTGGAAGAGGGCTGCGAGCCAGTGGGAGTCTCCACCACAATGATACCCTCTTGCGACGGGCCGGGGTTGAGGATAGTGAGCGTCGTCGTCGTCGGGCCGTCATAACCAATGGTGTAGCTGCTGGTTGCCAAGCTGCCGGTGAAAGATATCTGGGTTGGCGTCAAGACGAAAGTAGACGGGACTCCATTCACAGGCAATGTGATGGTAGTCACAATAGTTCCCGTAATGTACGGATATGTCACAGTGGCGCCACCGGATGATGCAGAGCTAAAGAGGCCCGAGGTGGTAGCATAGCTCGTCGGGGTCAGGACCAGAGGGGTACCTGGTTCTGTCCCAGATGGAAGGATCACGAGGGTGGTAGGTGAGAGGCCTGGGTAGCCAGCGGTCAGAGCAAACGTTGCGAGAGGGCCGGTGAAGCTGGCGGCTGTGGCGGGAACAAGATCGAGGGACTGTTGTAGACTGCCAGCCGTCGCTAAAAATGACGTCGGAGCGGGTAGCCCGATCACGGAGCGAGTCGTTCCGATGTTTGTGGTAGCATAGCCTGTTGGCGTAAGAACGAGAGGAGTAGCCGGCTCAGTGCCGATCGGAAGGATGACAAGTGTGGTAGGTGTTGGACCAGGATATCCTCCCGTCACAGCAAATGTAGCTATAGCACCTGTGAAACTCAAGGCCGTCGCCGGGAGAAGATTAAGAGATTGTTGCAGACTTCCTGCAGTCACTAGAAGCGAGGTAGGTGCGGGTAGCCCAATTACAGAGCGGGATGTGATTTCGAGGCTCGTAGCAGCGTATCCGGTAGGAGTAAGTACAAGTGGAGTCGCAGGCTCAGTCCCGGTTGGCAAGATAAGCAACGTCGTTGGTGAATAGCCAGGATACCCAGCCGTAACTGCAGCAGTTCCGACGGGAACGGGATAGTACGTAACCGTAGCAGGTACAAGGTCAAGAGATTGCTGCTGATTACCGCTAGTCACTAAAAGGGAGGTAGGTTCCGGTAAACCAATTACAGAACGAGAGGTAATCCCAGAACTTGTAGCAGCATAACCTGTAGGAGTAAGTATAAGCGGAGTAGCTGGCTCAGTCCCAGAAGGCAGAATGAGCAAGGTCGTTGGGGAAGCGCCAGAATAACCAGCTGTCACAGCAAAGGTTGCGTAGGGACCAGGATAGCTGGATACAGTGGCAGGAACAAGGTTGAGAGATTGCTGCTCGCTTTCGCCTGCCACCAAAATGGAAGTAGGCGCCGACAGGCCAATAACAGATCGACTGGTGATACTGCTGAATGTAAGTGATGAGCTGTAGCCCAGGGAGCTGGTGTATGATGGACCCGAGGTCTGCGTTGGAGTTTCAACAATCACAGTACCGACGCCAGAAGTGGGTCTAACAGTGAGAGTGGTAGGCGTCGGCTGATCGTAGCCAGCAGAGATTGTAACCGTTGCAGTGGCAATATACGTGTTTGCATCCGTGGCAGGAACCAGGTACAGCGTACGGGTGCTGGAGCCAACAGTTGCTACAACTGTGGTGGGTGAAGGACCAAAATACGTCAACGTCAGGATGTCGGTGGGCGATAAGCTACGGTTCGGCGTTTGCAAGACGATGGTGGCCTCGGTATTAGTACCCGTAGGCAATATCACAAGGCTGGTTGTGGTAGAACCATCGTACCCGGCCGTGAATGTGTCACGACCGGTAGGTCCTGTGAAAGTGGCAACAGTCGCTGGCGTGAGGATTACAGGACGTGAATTTGTGCCGGAAGTGACTGTCAATGACGTCGGGGATGGGCCCAAATACGGCAACGTGACAACTGCCGTCGGAGGCAGGTAGCCAGATTCACCGGGCGATGAGCTTCCAAAGAACGCTGAGCTTGAGCCATACTCAGCGCTTGCCGAGAAGGTTCCGAAAGATGATTGGTAGCTGACGCTTTCATATGGAACAGAGGCGTAGCCGCTAGCAGTGGAGGAACTGTCAGACTCAGGCTGTGAGCTGGGGTATACAGAAGGCTCGGTTCCGTAGGAAACACTAGCGGACGAGCCTCCGTAACCGGAAGGCTGCGTTTCCGTCAGCGCTCATTCCACTACAATCCGATGTGGAAGAGACTACGGTGGGCAGAAGAACAGCATGTAGCTTCAATCATCCGCCCATAAAGAGTTATGCGGGGAGGGGGCTGAAATTTCCACTGATATCCTACGCTTGAAGCCGTTCTTTTGCTGTTTTGCTGACAGTGTGAATGTGCACTTACCACGCTCTCGGATGACCCAGACGAGTAGCCAAGGCTAGACGTTTGCGAAGGATGACTGTAAGATGCACTAAAATATGTGCTAGTGAGAGTTACAGAGGCGGAAGAATATACAGTTGAAGAGGGATATCCGGGCTGGGTGACCCGAGTGGTAGTCGATGTTATGCCGGACCCATAAGTGTTGATTGTGTACGTGTGGGTGCGGGTATTTGTCAAAGTGGTTGTAACCGTAACGAGCGTATCGAGGTAGGTTGGGGCTCTTTCGACCGTGATTGTGGCGCCTGGGCCCACGGTGATGGTCGTCGGGCGGGTGATGGAGGTCTTAACAGCCACCGGTTGCTCAAACACAGTGGCACCAACATCGATCTCGACCACGCAGTCGGGATCGTGGACACGGACAATCTGGCGACGTCCCAAGATACCGCCGGCGGCCGGCGGCAGCAAGAGGGCCGCCACCAGCCCGAGGCTGCACAAAAACATGTCAATCTATCCACACACAGGTATTACTTACTATTTCGTGATTGTCGTCAATCGGGGGCGCAGAACTTCGTCACGATCGTCTTCAAGACACAGGTCTCCAAACCAACGAGAAATGATCGAACAAAAGCACGGAACGATGGACTGAGCGAAACGATGGTGGGGACAACGAGGTTGCCTCGGAAGCTCTAGATGATATGTGAAGCTGAGGATTGGCGAAATGAGCGTGCAAAGAATGAGCGCGCAAAACAGGAGCATTCTGGCCGAGGCTCTTCGCGCGCCTCGATTGCCGCAAGGCAAGGGATTCGCCACTACAATAGAACGCCGGAGGAGAAAACTCCTTCCCCCAACATCGCCACGCCATTGCCGGCCTGCGATTCGACCCTGGCCGCGAAGCGCTTGTAATGTTTCCCTCGCGGGCCCAGGAACGTGGCTTATCCATGCCTTCATCAAGTTCTGAGGGGAGGGATTGGCGGAATCTGTGCCTTGCACCATTGCGGGTCAGACCACGAGAGGCGTTGAGGTGCAGCTCCGAGGAGGTTCTGAGCGGAACAAAGTCGCTGTGGGAAGAGCAAGACGCGTCGCCTTTGGCGAGACGTGTTTCCCGCTCCCGACCGCGTTCCCTTTTTTTTTTGGCTAGCGCGCCTTTTGGCTCCCCCAGAACTGATCAGGCGTTAGCAAAATGACATGCCTATCCGACACCTTCTGAGCTGGAGATGGTAACTGGACTAGGCGCCAATGTGCTCAGACTATGACGTCGCCAAAGGAGGCCAAGAGAACTCAAGACAGTCAAGCCGTGTCTCCAGACCACGTGGCAAGTCCCGTCGTCCTATCAAGTGTTCATGTCGCACAATCTTTCCTCTTGGGAGAAATATTCACACACTTTCCCGTGGGCCTCAAGCAAGAACTGTCAGTGCATATTGCCAGTAGGTCGAGCTTCGCTGTCTTCAACAGCACAATCCCCCTATGTTATTGCTTCCTACTCAACTAGCCATTGCGAGTTTCCGATCCGCCAATATGTCACAGTGCGAACAAGGAGATATTGGGAATAATGCAACGTATTTTACCTCTCTTTAACAGCGAGGCCGTTGAACGCAGACCTGCTACATCATAAAAGAACGAGAAAAATTAGCTCCAGGATGCAGACACCACATTGCTACCTCAATTCACGCATCTCACTTCGCGATTCCCATGTTTCTGACAGCGCCAGCTTCCCGGACCATTGGCCTTCCTTTTGTGTAGAGTAAACTTTGGAATGCAGTTTCGGGAGACATGCAACAGTCTGAAAGAGTAAACAACCGGGAATGTACGGCCTAGTAAGCAGATGGCGAAAGTCTGAGCGGTGCGCCATCCAAGCTCCGCGGGAGGTCTGACCGTTCTCGCCATTATATCACCACCATCGGGTTCGTTTTCCAGGTGGCATTGTTGATTTTGCGAAGGGGCTAAATGATATTGCATTCTCTTGGGCGCACGTCGCGCTGTATTCCAAAGGAGAGGAGGAGCATCCCTTGCGAGCCCTCGTTCCCCATCAAAATTGACGCGTGCCTCACAGTACGCGTAGGAGCGTTTTTTGTCCCGTCTATTGGACAGACCGTCCAATGACTTCTTTCTATGACGCATGTTCTCTGTAGCTGTGGTAATTCTACTCTGAAGCGCTTAGTGAGCATTGAGACGAGTGCGTGACATCGGTGGATGAATGGAAAAGCCTTGCGGTTCGCCACACTCGTGATTTTGCTTAGATTAGCAGCAACACACCTTCAAACCTCCATAACCAGAGGCAACTCCTTTTTATGACCACCAGCTACTCCATCTCGGGTGTTCTTCTGAGAATTTTATCTGCAGCACGCATGTTGTCTGCCTTTCAAGAAGTGCCAATGTCGCGTGCTTTTTTTTTTTTTTTTTGAAAAGCTTTACTTACTATTTGCAGTATTTAATCTGGCTTTGAAGACCTCTGAGAAGAATGATTTACAGATAGTCCATCTTGCATGCCCACAAAGACCCTAGTGTTTAGACGGTCTGCAACATGTTTCTACCTAATGCCTCGGCTGCGAATTTTCCGACGGCGGTGATTGTTATCCAAAGCAATGCCCAATAATCGACTGCCAAATGCCTGATGTGTGAGATGTGGATTGCAATGCTAATCACTTGAACGGCACCTTTGATATGAAGTATATTTTGTCCAATTTATGTGTCATGGTGAAATTTCCGGTTATTACTACTGTTATCGGCCTGATTATCCGATTCACGCCAGCTGGAAGTCGTTCACAAGAAGAAGAAGAGCAATATAAAGGACGCATGAGAATTCGCCGGGCTACACGAGAGCATCACCTTGCCCATTTGTATTTTCGTTATTAGTATGATATACCACATCGGATACGCCGAGCAGGCTTGACAGCTACCTTCAAAGATGCGGATTTCCCCATGTTACTTTATGGAAATCGACACCGCAGGAAGAAATCACCGATAGGTGATGGCGCAGGAGTAGTAGGCTGGAATCTTGGGTCGCAGATCCCTGTGTAGATCACCGACCGTTCGGCCTTGATCTGAGTGTAGCTACGAGCTCGTGCATATCCTCTGTGCACTGCGCTTGATGTGTTAAAAAAAAAAGTACGGACAAGTTTCCTTGAATTAAATTTATTCTGCGCTGATGCTTCTCTATAACATCTTATTGCCAATCATGTACCATCAGTTGTTGAGTCACGCGACTCAGGACCGCATGCGCGTATTTATGGATGTTATGGCCCCACGGAAAACAGAGAATCCTACGTACAAGCACTCTTCAAGCCGTTGACCTACTTCACAGAAATAGATTATAGCGTGGTGCTTGGATCCTCAACTCTGCAAGTGCTTGGCACATATACCTTTCGAGCGACTGCAGCGCTTGAGCGTACGGGCTTGCGTAAGGAGAGATTCAAGGCAGCATAATGGTTCAGCTGCTATAAATCTACACCTGCGAGCCGAAATTGCCGATCAAGATAATAGCAGTGAGTGCTCCGAGCTTTCGCGACGGGGATGCATCGACGACCCAAAACGCAATCTCGGCCAGGACGACAGGGAATATATCGGCCAGTCTCGCTCCGCTCTCAGCCTTCGACCACAGTTCGCGCGCGCGATATGATTGCTGTAAAAGGTGCGAGATCAATCAGTAGGCTACCGATGTCGTTGTTTGACCAGGGGGTCGAATTTCCAGGAATGACTGTTGTGCGACCTAGGGCTCCATGTCGCATTTATTCCTGGAGTGCAAGGAGACGTTCGGTCTCGCCGACCACGCCACCGACTCAGGCCCTGGTCTCTCCCGCGGAATGCTAAGTTGGCGCAAGACGGTGGCGGAGTGAGGCTGAGCTCGTAAAGCTATTGTCAGCAAGTGCAATGCCTCTGCAGATCTCCTGCCAGGTGCGAAGGTCCTACATACCTTATTAGTCAGTGATGTGAGCGAAGGTTGAGAGGGAACTCCTTGCTCCGCCACTCCCATCCATACAGGGAGCGTAGGTGGATGAATGGTCGTGCTCGTATTTGTGCACTTGGAGGAACAATAGAGAACCCTGGAGTACGGATGTTCCTCTGGTAGAAAGGGCTACGGTAACTTGAATCAGCCCGTCGGAGTTGGAGCTGTGCCATTGCAGTACTCAGAGGCTCCACGGGCTCCATCTTACTCTACGGATAAGTCCGTCTCCTGGTGCGGATACGCGTAATGTGGATTTCGCAGAGAAATAGGCACGACGAAGGTGCTAAGCAGCTAGCCAAGAAATTTTCCTGACCGACGGTGCCTGCCACTTGGGATTTGAGCAAGATCGGCGGTCCGTGGTAATATATCTAACGGCTGTCTCGAAAAGGCACTTTGTTCTGGGGTGTGCATTGCAGACTCGCTCATGGCCCGACTCTCAGGTATGTGCAAGCTGAACTACATCGGCTTCTTTCGGGCCCGCACTGGAGTACACGTATCCCGCCACGATGACGTTCGCGACGACTGGGTGGAAGTATTATATGGTGTTTGTGGCGTTAACGGTGCCGTTCTGCATCGCCATTCATTTCTTGCTGCCGGATGTGAGCCGATCCGCATTTTCCCGTCCACCGGACATGCCCTCATCGGGATCCCAGACTACTGGACTTACGCTCGAGGAGATTGGATCGCTGTTTGGTGATGATGTGCTGCCATGAAGACTGGCTGCTGTCCGAGTCTCAACGGTTCGACAGGTAATAAAGATGGTTCCAGCAGAATAAAACTACCATGGCGGGTAGGATCAAATCCTGGCATCGGGAAGGATTGTCCCCGCTTCTGCCGCAACGCCTCACGACGCCTCACAGCACTGCTTGCTGTAACCCGAGTTCGTGCCCGATGTATCGCATCCAGCCCTTCAATGCCGCTCTCTGCTCGTCTCTGATGCCCTCCACCATCAGTGCCACCCGAAGCGGCCAGAGCGATTGGTATCCCACGACTGCAGCTCCGAAAGAGCGAGGTTTGGTGCCCTGTCGACAGTCTCCCAGGATGAACGCCATGCCGCCGCAAATTTCATCGACAAGGTCCAGAGTAGCCCGCTGCCACCGAGCCTGCCGCACGCCTGTGAGCAACTTGAGCATCGGGTCAACAACCCGCATCCGCGCCGCAAGGTCCAACAGCGTGTTGGCCAAATGAATACGCAGCGTGCGGCTGAAATTCCACTCCGTCGCAGTGATAAGGTTGTGATAGACATGCACCGTCTCGCACCCGTCAGCCACCTCACCCTCTCTCCTCGGCCCCACGCTCTTTTTCTTCTCAAACTGCCACACATCCCCCCTCCCTCCGCCCACCCCTCGAGTCTCGCGAACAGCTCCTCCCCCTCCACCAACAAATCTTGCAGCCGCCTGCCCCCATCTAATTCCCTTTCCTTTACCACCTGGCCCGCCCTCGCCCAAAACTCTGCCATCTCCCACTCCAACGCCAGCACCCCATCCGCCAGATACCCACCGCCCTTCCTCCACAACACTTCCAACCACCGCATCCCTTCGCACGGCGGCCTCCGACCCGCCACCAGATCCGCGACACACACTTGCGCGAAGACCATGCGAAACAGCACCCGCCCGTCGTCGTCCCTCAACCCCTCTTCGCCGCGCATCCGCAGCAGCGCCACTTTCCCGGCGTAGTGCAAATCTTCCGCCCCAGCACCCGCCGCCGACGGCATGTCACCGGACATCATCTCGAAGAGGTTGAGCAGGACGAGCGTGAGGAGGAGCTGTTTGTCGCGGAGGGCGGCGGGGCGGCGCCGTAGCGATGGCGGGCGGCGGCGAGGAGGGGCGAAGGGGAGAAGGAGAAGAAGGAGGCGGAGTCGCGCGCCCGCGCGCGCGTATGGGCGTTGGCGAGGGATACGGCGGGCAGGGCTTCGAGGAGCGCGGGCTGCAGCGCGGAACGGGACCACTGGGTCGCGAGGGTGGAGAAGAGCGGGCTGGGCTGCATGCCGAGGGCGTAGTCTGGCGCTTTCATTAGTTGTTTTTCTTTTTTTTTTTCTTTTTGTTCTTTTGTTGGACGGGTGGAGGGGAGGAAGCGTCACCGTGGGAGAAGTGCTCGATGGCGGTGGAGGTCATAAGGTGCGCGGGCGATGGAGCTCTGAATATGGAGGTGGGGAGGGAAATCCCGAGGTGCGGTTGCGATTTATGGGCCTGATGTTGTGATTGGAGGAATTTCTGGGCTCGGCGTGCTTCGACTTTGGCTGCGGCGTAGGTGTTCTGGTCTTTGAAGGTGAGTTCGGCTGATGAGCGGTAGCCCTGGCAGAAGCCGATATTTTTCACACATTTTCTGCATTCGGGTTTCGTTTCGTCGCACTGGTGACTGCGCACTTGTCAGGAGGTTGATGAGTAGAAAAGGGTACGGCAATAGTGGAAAGAGGAGTATAGATAAGGAAATGGAGTGGCCTCAACTTACCTTGATTCGTTTCTTGAGGCATGCGCGGCAGGCCCCCGACGGCTTTCCAGTGTTGACCATTTGATGCGACTTCTATGGCCGTCGCAAGGGTAACTTCTTAATAACTTACACGTGCAAACTCTACCGTCACGATTGGAATACCCAAGGAGTGGACTAGAGAACTCAGCCGCACCCGTAGTTGATCTGCAAGGCGGAGCTGGATCGGATTCTCCTATTTCGGTAACCCAGCATCCAATAGCGTCGCACAATTATAGTGGGACTGAAGTAACATCCAATGAGTATCGTCAGCACCTTTTCAGGGTTTCTGCCCAAGTCACTAGGTTGCGTGCGGTGTACCGGTGAAGGGCGAGCCGATTACTGTGATGGCCCGGAATTCAATGGACGAGAGTGCTCGAACGTTCGTACTAGCATCGAAAACAGATGTTGGCTTTTGTTGCGATACTCTTGACCTATGCCTCCTCTGTGGATTTCACCCTCATCGAGATGGTTTCCGTCTCGTATCCCTTCCCATTCTTAACTGACAATTGATATTCCCCGTTCTCTACAAGATCTTTCAGAACCAATTCCCTCGTTCGGCCTAGGCTTTCGATAGCGCTGATCCGGTTGACGGTAGCTTCGAGGTGTTCCTTGAATCCGGGTTGCTTGCAAACTTCTCGGAAAGCGTTCTGCATGGGAACCGAGTCGGCCCTGACCATAGCATTTGAATCAATGGCAACGATGTTGATATGGTCCATTTGCTGAAGGAAGTCGGCTCGTGTCATGATCTGACGGGCTTGATGCACCTCAACCGATGGAAGTTTGGTCGGATCAGTAACACCCGTCTCTTCTTCCTGATCCACCAACGCTGATGCAAGAACCATAGCAGCAGCCTACCCAGGTGTTAGTAGAAATCGGGAGGCGTATCTGCCGGCTCAACATACGCAGAATTTCTGTTGGTCCATAACATCGTCATCCATATCCTCTCTGCAACACGTCAGCAAGAGATGCTTGTTGGAAGCCTGACATAAGCTTACCCCAGGATCCAGCATTGGTTGAGAAGCCAGATCTTCTCCTTTTTGCAGATGTTTTCACATGCATCCATCATGTCTGGAGCTCGTGCGACCTGGTTCAGAAATCTCAAGCGTCCGCCGACCTTGTGTCACCTGTCAGCGATCTTTACGTCATCCTCAGATGCACGTTCGGGAGTACCTTGCTGTACACCTGATGCAAAACAGACACCGGAACGTCTTCATCCTTGAACCTGAACCTGAAGTTCTTTAGTGCGTTCACTGCCACATCCCTCGGCACGTCCGGAATGTTGAGGACCTGCATTCTAGTAGCCTGCTGGATCAGCCTCTCCGAGATCCAATAGTCATCGCTACTCAACACCAGCGTAATCAAATTGCTCGCACTCCACATCTCCGCTCTCTGCTGGATCAGCTCCAGCATATTCCTTCCGTCCTCATCATCCTTGAGCAGGTGAATGCCGTTGATGACCAGCACCAACGACTTCTTCGCCTTCTCTTTCCTCTTCAATGCAACCTTCTCCAGCTTGTTGAAAGCCCGTTCAATATCCAGCAGGGCGGTTGTATCTCTCGGTCCTTTGAAACTGAACAAGCTCCCAATGTAGTCCTCATGGAACTCGAAATCCAGCGCCTTGCCCAGCCTCACGCGGAAGATCTCCGGATCGCCGTGGGCCTCGAGCAACGCGACGCCCTCACCGTTGGCCTTGCGCATGCCCTCCAGGAGCATGCTCGTCTTGCCGGTGCCCTTCTCGCCGGTGATCAAATAATAATGGCCCTGCGTACGGCCGGCGAGAATGTCATCGATCATACGCTGCTCATCGCGCTGGATCCACCAAGCGGCCTCGGGGATCTCCTTGGTTGGATCGATGACGCTGCCCTCCGAGTGGCGCGCCAACGCCGCGCGCTCGAGCGAGGAAAAGCCCTCGTCGAAGGCGTTTTCGATCTTGGACAGCACCTGCGCCTTGTAGTAGCGCTGGTAGGCGAAGCCGACGCCGCCGAGGATGACGACGGAGGCGAGCGTGGTGATTGAGGATTCGACCAGTTTTGATTTCCAGTCCTCGCTGCTGCCGCCGCCGCCGTCGTCCGATGAGGAGCCCTTGCTCTTTCCGTGGTGGCCGTTCAGCTCTTCGAGGTCTTCCCGGTAGAAGGGATGGCCGGGGAAGAGACGGTACCGCGGGACGTGGCAGGGGTAGCGGAGAAAGCCTTGGTGTGTTCAGCCCTGATGTTCGTCCGCCGAGGCGATCTGTGGTGGTTTACCGTATCTGGCGGAGCGGCGCAGCGCTTGAGCCCTCATGGTGGTCTATGAAATGGAGTCCTGTATTCTATACCCGATTCTAACGTAACACAACAGCTGCGGAGATGACGTATGGGGGCCGGAAAATACGGAATGAGGCAAGCGAAACGAAGACTCGGGTCAATTGACCCAATGAAACGCGGGCAATGCTCACGCGCGTGGGAAAGCCGGCCCGGAAATGCAGCACTGACAGAACGCGATGATGAAGCGATGGATTCGAGGATGGGAAGACGCGTGCGGGCGGAGACGCGTCTGGACAACGAGTTCTCGCCCTTGGCTGCTTGAGTCAGTCTGAACACGTCATTGCGTTTCCCACGTGATCGTCGCTCAATCAATATGAGAAGACTCCCATGGCCCTGAGATGGACAAGTTTTTTGCAATTTTCTTCAACTCACGTCTAGCCTTCAGGCACTTCTTGTCTACAGACACGCCATTCTTGCACGACTAATTTGAAACAGCAATTGATTCTCATTCCCCATGCTCGGCTGCCATTTTCGGAACAGTTCGCACTTGACGTTACTCAGTCTTGTAATTCGAGCCACAAAAAGCTCTTTATAAGGTGGTAGAAACTGGTTCATAAGGGCTTTTCTTTTCCCTTTTTTGGTTGCAGATTTCACTACATCTGCAAGAATGGCTTTCCAATCACCTCAGATTCTATTATTCGCAGTAGGTGAGCTCAAGCATGTGCTCGACTCAAGATCGTATAGATGCTTTGGCCGTTGTCGCGTAACCTGAGACTTTTAAATGCTAAGCACTAATTGGATTTCACCGTTAGCTCTCATCCCCTCATCCTATTCCAGCCTCCGCGCCTGGTAGAAGACAAGGCTCGTATCGCGTTTCCATTGTCTTCCTTGCTTTACATCAAATCACATGTTGCCGAAATGATGTTCTTTTGACACAACCAGCAGCATCGTGAGCAGCCTTCCCCACTTAGTAAGTACCATGAATATCCACATGATCAAGCACGCTGTATCCACTGAGTAATGTTGTGGAACACGGGAAGACAGAACCATTGGCCTGCGCGAGGAATGAATTCAACTTAGGAAAAAAAAAAGAAAAGCAAAATAGCGTGGGAGAAAGAATTGGCCTTGGTGCTTCATGAAGTAGTCCATTGTTTCCATTAAATTTCTGTGAAGTTCTTTCATGAAGCGAGCGAGAATTTGGTTATACGGTGCAATTGTTCGCTAACGAGGAACTGAATAATGATGCAGTGCTGATATATCACAGCGACCGAGCAACCCAACATTACCACCATAACATCAAAATGTATCCTACTATTAATCCTCTGAGTTTCATAACTTCGGCAGAACTTCCAAGCTTGTATTTTACCGAGCTAGCACAACACATCGGCGAAGTTCGATATAAAGTGATTCGGGAGGCAGCTGTGCGAAGGCTCGTACCTTTCTTCGCATCGTCTTTGACAGAGGCCATTATATAGTCGTCTACTGATTCGTGCGCAAAAACATAAATAACAAAAAGCTATACCGGGAACGGAAACAGTTGTGAGATGGCCATTCTCGGATTCCTTCGTATCCGAGCCGTAGAACTTACCACTTTTGCCGCTATAGTGAGCAGCCCAGAACACACATATAATAGGGGGAACGTTTACTCTTGCTCCTTTGACTCGTCCAAGGTCATTCATTTTGTATTGCCTGCAACAATATCCGGCCTTTCTTCAAGCACCCACAATGGCTAACGCGGATCCCGAGATCCCTCTCACGGTCAAGCTTAAGCTCATCGCGAGCCTTCCAATATTCAGAAAGTTAACGTTCAATCATTTTCTAGTTGTAAACTAATAGTTCTACAGCTTTCAGAGCCCTCAAATACATCCTCGTAATACTGCTCTCCTCCCGCCCCTCCCGGCCCTTCAAACGTGTCCTCGCCACCTCCCTCGGCCGCGCCAGCGGCCTCACCATTGCGCCGCTCACCTCTCCCTACATCAACACCCTCTGCTCCACCAGCGAAGCCATCCGGCAGTACTGCTCCAAGAACAATATCCCACACCGCGCCGTCGCGATCCCCATACCTACCCCTGCGAATCCCACGGCCGCCCCAGTCCCGGCCGCAGCCCTGCACTTCCTCAGCCCCCCCACCTCAGCCAACCCAACGAACCGCATCCTCTTCTTCCTCCACGGCGGCGGCTACACGAGCCCTCTCTTCGGCCCCTCCCACATCCCCTTCGCGCTCCACCTCGCCGCCGCCGCGCACGCCCCTACCATCGCGATCCTCGAATACGGCCTCGCACCTGCGCTGCCCTACCCGGACCAACTCATCCAGGCCATCGAGGCGCTGCGCCACCTCCTCCGCAGCACCGCCGACGGCGGCGCGGGGCACGCGGCACGTGACGCAGGGTGGCAATCAATTCAATAATATTGACGGTCAATCAATATTGACCAATGTCTTGGCAATCAATCAATCAACTGAGGTCTGTCATTTTCGTCAATCAATCAATTGCTCCGGGCCAGTTGATTGACGATATTGATTGACGGCTTACCTTATATAGAAAGCAGCTTTGATGATCATCTCGCTCTTGTGGCGCTCAAGCCACGTTAGGCTAGCCTTTTATCTGATACACTCTTGGCACACAACGTGTCGGGCACATTCTCTTGGCAGCTAGTATATAAACGCTCTCTTAGAATGGCTAGAAGGGACAGCTAAATCTACTCTTTTAGATCCGTTCTATATTTTCTTAGCAGCTCAGCAGCAACTCTCCCACTATTAAGATGGACTCTAGCAACGATCAACACTCTATTTTAAGCCTCTCTAGCGCGCCTACTAGCCTCTTTTCCTCTTAACAGGACTTAGATCCTGCGCAACCCACCAATCTTACCGTTGATGGCCGAGGACCTGTACGCGAAGGGTGGGAGTACTTCCCATAGCAGAAATTCCGTGGATATCATGTCATAGAGTTAAAGCAGCGCAGCGGGTGGACTTGGGAGCACGCATATGACATTAAGGACGTAGAAGGGCGTACCCGCTGGGTCTATATATACTGCGTGCATAAGAAAGCCCATAAACCAGCTAGCTTCGCTGCTGCTAGCACTGATAATCAGGCAAGGCACCTGGTGACTAAGCACAAGGTTAAAGATCCTATAGGGAAGCGTCACGTCAAACGGGCTAAGATTTCAGTTGCTCAGCGGCTTGGACTGGATACGAATAGGCCTTTAGAGCAGGCTATTATTAATTGCCTTATCACATTATTCAACCCGGCGTACTTTTAGCAACTACTTACTAATTAGGTCTCATCCGATAACATTCCTTTCCGCAAGCTTGAAACCGAGAGATTTAGGCGCGTTCTTAGCTATTTAAATCCTGCAGTAACGTCTACTAGTAGCCTTCCAACATACTCTACTGTTCGTAAATGGCTACTTGATGAATTCAACCGCTATAAAGGGATCGTTGCTGAGCTTCTTTAGAGCTTACCTAGCCTTATACACCTTGCCTTTAACGGCTGGACGTCGTGTAATTACCTCTCTCTACTCGGTATTAACGTCTTCTTCCTTACGTTCTCTAGCACGCTTCGCAAGTTCCTTATTGGCCTCCCACACGCCGAAGGACGGCATACTAGTAACAGCCTTGCGGAAGAGGTAGCCTAGATAATTATAGAATGGGGCATTAGAGGGCAACTTAGCTACTTTGTTACGGATAACGCGTTAAATAACGACACGTACATGGACGCGCTAGCTAAAGAGTTTGGCTTTAATTATAAGCACCGCCGCTTGCGCTGCATTAGCTATATTATAAACCTAGTAGTCCGCCAGATCCTCTTTAGCAAGGAAGCTAACGCGTTCGAGAACGACTGCGCTTAGCTAAAGGAGCTACTCGCTAAGCTCCTACTCTGGCGCAAGAAGGGCCCTATCGGCAAGCTTCATAATATCGTCCACTGGATTTAGCGCTCAAACCTTGTCTATCAGAGACTGCACCAACTTTAGCGGAACGAGCAAGCGTTAACTAGCGAAAACGGCCCTACCTACGAGGTTATAGAAGATAATACGACACGATGGAACTCTACCTCCGCTATAATTAAGCGCGCAATCAAGCTACAGTCAGTTATTAACGCCCTCGTCCTCCACGAAGTTTAAGAATGGGATAAATACGTTAAGCTTCGCACTGCCAGTAGGACTCAGCCAATGCCAGCTAAGATAAAGAACAAGCCGGCAATCGTGGATAATTATCTAACCTTAGATGATTGGGCAACTCTTGCTGAATATCACTCCATCTTGAAGCCTTTTTATGAAGTTACAATCAGGCTACAAGCCAACCCAACTAGTGGTAGGTTTGGCGGCTTATGGGAAGTCCTTCTATGCATGGAGTACCTGTTAAACAAGCTGGAGGAGGTTAAGATCCGCATAGATTAGTATCCTAACTCTCACTTCAAGGTGAACATTAATTTGGGGTGGGCTAAGCTAGATAAGTACTATCAGCTCCTTAATAATACTCTAGCTTACGTCGCAGCTTGCGCCCTTCACCCTGCCTACCGCTAGGAGTGGATTGAGGATCAGTGGGCATTCAAGAAGAGCTGGATTAAGAAGGCAAAGGCAGCTGTTCTAAAGCTCTAGAAGGATAAGTATTAGTTAATTACTATTGCTGAGGACCCACAGCTACCGCAGAAGCGTAAACGCGAACATCTTAGCGAATTTAATAGCTGGCTTGCTGCCTCTAGGAGGACTAAGCATCTAGATCTAACCGAGGATGAGTACACCTACTGGCAGCTCGATACCTCTCCTATAGATGACGCAGTCACTAATCCAGTTGATTACTGGATACTACGCCGCCAGTAATACCCCCGCCTATCACGTATGGCCCTGGACCTCTTTTCTATACCGGCAATGTCGGCAGAGGTGGAGAGGATATTTAGTTTGGCAGGACAAATGGTGACGCCATTGCGCAATAGGCTGAAGGCCAATACTATAGCAGTTGGGCAGATACTACGCTCATGGAACGCAGAAGGCATCATTGAAAGAAGTTAAGGACTCTATACACGCGGGAGTAGCTATAGCTAGCAAGAGTTAGCTAGATTGTATGGCTATCAATCTCAACACTATGCCAAGCATCACGAGATTTTGCTACGTGAACCGTGTGTCAATCAATTCAATTTAATCAATATCAACATCTTATTGATCAATCAATTTGACCTTATTGGAAAATCCTATCAATCAATCAATCTGGACCCGATATTGACGTTGATTGAATTGATTGCCACCCTGACGTGACGTCGTCGTTGTCGGGGACTCGGCGGGCGGGAACCTGGTCGCGGGAGTGCTCGCGCACCTGCGGTGGGTGAGCCCGTACGCGGCCGCGCTGGAGGGGTTCTCGGCCACGGACGGCAGCGGCGTGAGACTGGGCGGCGCGGTGCTGGTGAGCCCGTGGGTGAGGATGGCGTTCGCGGGCGGGAGCTACGCGCAGAACGCGGGGGTGGATTCGATCAGCGTGGCGGGGATGACTGAGGCAGGGGACAAGTGGCGGCCGAGGGCGGGAGAGGCGTGGGCGGATATGGTGGGCGGGCGGCCGCCGGCGGATGGCGGTGCTGAGGGGGGGCTAGCAGGATTCTGGAGGGAAGTGTTTCAAGGCGGGAACAGGGTTGTGGAGAGGGCGGTAGTGACGGTCGGGGAGGAGGAGATATTTTTGGATGACGTTCTGTGCTTTTCCGAGATGATTGGCGCCGTCGAGGGCGGTGGGGGCCGCGTGAGGGGAGGAGCTGATTATGGGTCGAAGGATGATGCCAGGGTTTTGTTGGCGAAGTCTCTCGGGGAAGCACATGATGGCGCGGTAGCAGACTTGTTGGCCGGGGTGAAGGCCAAACACTCAATGCTTTCAAATATTGTGAGCTGGCTTGATAGGCTTTAGAGACAATATATATGATTAAAGCCGTGCAAAACATCTGCCGAGTCTCCAGCATACTGACTTCCCTGTATGAGTGAAACAGAATCGACGGAGGCTGGCTGATACCAGCGGCCTACACCACACAGAGTGTGAAAAAGGCAGGGATATATCTTACGCATAAGCATTTCTTACACGTAGCTGAAGATCGGGTGTGGCTTCGGGAAACATACCGTATTGAATACTTCCTGCAGCTCTTTCGCTTTCATATGCCTCACGTGCTAGTCCTAGATCATGTAGCAATAGTACGGGGCCAAAGCAAGATATATACACTAGTGAACATTCCCAATGATGGTTTATAAAACCGCCAAGCCATTCTGACTTTCGAAATCATGTATCTGCACCGGTGTTGAGTACATGTCATGATGATCAGAGATGGCCGCAATCGGGCAATAAGTAGTAGTTTTGCTCAGCCCGCGAATGAAGACGGTCTTCCACGTACACCGTGCACTTAGTGCTGACAAGCCTAGCTGAGAATACGGATATCGACGCAAAGTTCCTGTCGTATTTCAGCCTTAGACTCAGGCATGAAGAAGGATTTGTAGACTTTACTGGCAAAGTTCCACCGAGTATAGACCGTCATTCTTGTGGATACGAAAGGGTTGCATCCCACGCGGGATCCCCGCGTGGCGTTTGTGCAACGCACAAGGTACAAACAGTCCGGCGACTCTGTCAGCACTATATGCTAGATTCTCATAGGGTACCAACTCGGCCACGCCAACCAATGTATAGCGAGAACAGTCAACTGCTATCAAGATCGAACTGCCTAGCGCCACTTATGTTGTGAAAAGTCTCCGCGAATAATCAGCATGAACCATGTGAAGCGTTGACTCACGTCAGACACACGGTAAGAGCCTCAGCTCGTAATCGTCTTAGCTCAAGATACGGGAGATCTCGCCTCAATCATCATCACGAGAAGATACAGCGGCCCGTCCACTGCGACAAAAAATTACGAGAAAAATCTCATTTTTTTTTAAAAAAAAAAAAAATTGGACTTCACAAGCACACTGTGAGGCACGAGGTAAATGGTACACTGTGAAGAAATAAAAAGAAAACCTGGCTTAAGCATGTGATCTCCAATGAGTAGTTCTCAATAGGTAAGCATTAGGTGCTATACTCTACCGGTGTAAGACGCTATGAAGATTTCTAGGCTGCAGGGCTTTAGGGCCTACATGATGAATATTGGTAAACCATGGGCTGATATTGTACGTATGTGTAACCAATGCATTCCAGTCATTGGCTAATCCTATTAGGCAAGTATTGCCTGGGAACCAAGAAATGTCTTGCCAAGTCAACACTGCTGCAAGCCCCAGTGCTACAAAGTGAAAACGAAGAAACGAGGATCCACAAGGCACCGGTAGTGGTGGGCTGCATTTTGAAGGCAAACGAACTTGCCTGCAACCTTGCTGCAGAGACGGGCCCGACTGGTTCCGTCCGCCCGAATACTCGAGCGGCCTTGAATTTAACAACGCCGATGTTAATAATCTCGTATGATATAAACCTATCGCAGTCTCAGGTCTCGTCATGCGAGGATCAGATTTTTCTTTTTCTTTCTCGTGCAGACGGAGTAGCACGGCAGGTACCATATTTTCACCACCAGAAAAACGAGTTGCATACTGCACAAAGTTGGCTTTTCGATCACTTTGGATTGTCGAACTGAGTTTTCGACATGCAGGCGACACTGCAGACAGACGATTCGACGCCGCCAGCCCGACGAAAGTGGACCAAGCAAGAAGACGAGAAGTTGTTGATAGCAGTCGATTCACAGTGTAAGCCATGCTCGAAAGTATCTGATGGACGGTCATATTTTTGATACTTCTAGAAGCAGCACGTTCAGGTCAATCCTCAAATTGGAAAGCTGTAGCGGAGCACATCCCCGGCCGGACAAATAAGGATTGCCGGAAAAGGTGGATCAAAATCAAAACGTCCACCACCAAAGGGACTTGGGACCCAACAGAAGATGCGCGACTAAGTAATGCAGTTGGTAAACACGGATTCAGGTCAGTCACCTGCAAATCTGCACGTAGCGTCAGCTGACAGTAGATAAGATGGGTTGAAGTGGCTCGCGACGTCGGTACACGGAACTCTGATCAATGCGCCAAACGCTGGAACTACGCTGTCGATCCCTCGATTGACAGAAGTGTTTGGAAACCAGTCGAGGATGCCGCGCTCATCTTTGCAGTGTCTAAACATGGACCGGCTTGGAGAGTGATTTCCGAAGAGTACTTCCCCCGGAGAGCCACGACAGATATCAAGAACAGGTACGGTGCTTGCTTGATCTAATTCATGATGCTCCAAGGCTAAATTTTTAGACACATAATTATCACAGGCCACAGGCGGAAGGCTCATATTTTGACAAGAAAACGATCCAGGCGCCGAATAAGCCAATTTCCCGACACCCCGCCCCGTCCTAACGTCGATGTTACCCGGAGGACTTCACCTCTCTCCAACCGAGCCAGCCCCACCTGCAGCTTGGCAGAAGCCCCTAAACCAGAAAGTGCATATAATGGGCTGTGGGGGGAGGCAGTGGAGTGCAGCATCGCGAACTCCGGGTCAGATCCGTCCACAGAAAGCATGAATTTTCGTTCAGACTGGACTTCATTTCAGTTTGAAAACACAGCGGCCAGAGTTCCGCATCTAGAGCCTTTGCGCAAGGGAGCCCTCCTTGATTCTCTCCTAGATGAGCTTATCAACAGCGCTTTCGATTCTGGGCAGCCTCTCGGAGATTTTGATTTTCATGACACATATTAGGCGGAAGCGGGCCGGCTGCGCTGGGAACGGTTCACTTCAATTACGTGTAGTTATTTCTCGTTCTCTTTTGGCACTTATCCAGGGAGTGGATGTGACTAATTGCACCAAAAGCTCTTGCACATTCGTGGGCTCCAGGGGCATCCAAATCGTGCTCCGCACACCTTCTATTGCGTGACGAATAGATACAGTCGAGCTGCTCACCGCTTGGCCTTCGTGGAAAATAAATTATAATCTTTAGTCGCTGTCCGCGGTTTAAATCAGCTTATGCAGGCCGTCGTATGTTTCGCATTGTGTCCCCTTGACGCCCTTTTTCAATGTCGTTGCATGCATAAACCGGACCTTGCCAGCACTGAAGAGGAGTTCCCATTGCCATAGAGTGGAAGCGACGTCGCTTAAATTTTAATCAATTCATATTACGGAATGAGTAGTCATTTGACGTCTTGTCGGTGGCACTGGAGAGCCTTACCAATATAAGCATCAGGCAACAGCATGGCTGTAAGGAAAGCAGTCGCTCAAAAGCCTCGCGAAGCTTCACCTGGCCGCGAAAGCTACACTGTGAATGTGAGCATAAGCTTGGCTGAGGTGAGATCAGGCTGGCTAATGTGGCCGTAAACGGCACTTTGCTTGAAGCCCGCAGTTCTTGTGGTTGGCCTTGGTATGTACTACTGTCACACACGTCAAATCAGACATACCCAAAGTATCCGCCCAACCTCGAAGGACCTGGCCGCCAAATAATCGCTATTGTCCCTGCATGGCTACTCGTCCACATCAACAAAAACAATACGGTCGTAGCTGCTTCGGATTTTACGGGATCTCAGTCTCGACAACACAAGCCCATCTATCCTCTTCAACGACCGGAAAGTAGCAGCATCAGGCGATTCCGCCCTTATGGCTACAGTATTCGTAGCCAATCTGCCGCAATTTCCCTTCTCAGTCCTGTATGTTGTCGTCAACGGCCTTTTCACCACTCTGTCGCTTGTCCAGGAGTGGTCTCGATACGCCCATCACCGGCCAGCGTTGCGCATCTTGCTGTCTCACGGCAGTCAACACTCCACATACTTCCTTCAGGCCCCTTACCGCCTCGGAACACCCCTGCTGGTATTCTCAAGCTTCCTTCACTAGATTATCCCGCAGAGTATCTTCATCATCGAAAAGAACAGATTGAAGGAATTCGGATATATCACACGAACAGAACATTCTTTGAGTAGTTCAAGCTCACAGCTCTTCTCTAGCTCCGGTGTCACGGACTGGTATATGATCTAATCACGCCAAAACGAATCCTTAATTGGATCCATTCCAATATTTGTTTTGCCCTCAAAGGAGACCTGCGTTAGCGTGGCGCAGTGGGTGCGGTCAACCCCGTCACACACAGCCTACTACCTCCTCACCACACCGATCTCACTCAATACTGCCACATCTAGCTCACCGACCCTGAAGCTGTTCCTAACTCGTCTCTTGGAATAGTTTATCCACTGAGGCTGCGCCGTCGCCATTGCTGAATTTTCCGGATACTCCGTCCTTGATATGGAAATGCCGGGCATTGCTAAGGCCCCGGACGCAATATCCAGGCATTTAACTCGAGCGCGCCACTAAGAAGTGCCCGTATTCTTTTATCATCACTCGTTTCTCTTGCTCTACCCGATGCAACCAATCCCATAGCAGTGTTCCCATCAGCATCTCGTTTCCTCAAGCTTGCGCCCTTCTCGAGCAGAATTTCAACCGCAAGCGGAATACCAGCAACCACAGCATGATGCAGTGCAGTACGGCGCTGCATGCCAGCACATTCGTTCAGCCTGATGCCCGGCTGGCTCGTCAGCAAATCCAACATCTGTTCGTCATCTGGCGCCATCTGCGGGGCCGTGCCTCCACTGCCGCCTCTCCACATCAACGCAGCCGAGAGCAACGGAGTCATGCCGGACGCATTCACCGCGTTGACGTCGGCACCCTTGTGCAGCAGCATCGCCGCCGCCATCGGACTGCGGCGCCGGACGGCCAGATGCAGCGGCGTGTCGCGCGTGGCGGGCACGCGGATGTTGACCTCGGTGCCGCCCTTGGCCTCTGACAGCAGCAGCAAGGCCAGCGCGTCCAAGCGGTACTTGTCCAGCCCGCGCGACTCCGGCCCCTTGAAGATCTTCTCCAGGGCGCACTCGCCGTTGCGGTCCTTGGCGTTCGGGTCCACGCCGGCGAAGACCATGTCGTGCACCATGCTGACGTAGCCGTCGTTGTCGTCGTTCTCGATTGCCAGGTGCAGCGGCGTCTTGTTGTAGTTGCGGGGGCAGACGACGTGCACGTCGACGTCGTATTGGAGAAGAGCGCGGACCACTTTGCTGTGTCTCGCGCTGGCGCCCTGGATTGCTTTTAGGAGCGGGTCGCGGCGCGGTTTGGCCTTGGTGCCGGGGTTGCACTTCTGGGCGAGCAGCGTGCGGACTGCGGTGGCGGATCCGCGAGCGCAGTACCGTTCGAGGAGCTTGTTGGTCTGGTCCACCCATCGGTTGATGTTACAACCCGCCAAGGCCTGCTTTGTGCGCGATGTCATCTGACTCGTTGCAATGCTCTTGACGTGCTGGCCGGCTTTGCGCGCGTCTTCCATGAAGAGGGTTGGCGAAGGTGCGGGCTTCGGAACTCTCTTCGCTCTTTTCAGCTGCTGAGCTGCTTCTTCCGACGGGTCTTTTGGGTTTGAAGATTGATGTAGCCGCTTCTTATCTTTCTTCGATGCTTTCAAATATGCTCTGGACAGCAAAGGTTGATGTGCGGGTGCAGCCGTACTCGTAGGGCCTTCGCTGATTAGAGGCACCATTCGAAGAATATCACCGGGACCGAAGCCACTTGCATAGTTTGTCTGTGCCCAGTCTTGCCGTTCTGCGTTTTGCTCAGACGCAAGTTCAGAGGCGTCTTTCACATCTTCTACTGTAGCTTGCTTGTTTGCATGACGGTGCTCATTTCGGCCGACGGATGGTTCTTCTTCTTCTTCAGAATCTCGCGGGATCTCTTCTATGGTTACTTGGCCCCAGTGCACCTTTTCTCTGGTGCGATGAGGTTTCTGTGATTGCAAAGTCTTAGGTGGAATTTCGGTAGCTAAGGTATCTGGCTCGGCTTCGTGTGTGAAGTCCTCTACAGGCGGATTCTCTTCAGGTGTGTAGGATGACTGGTCTTCTTTTTGCATGATTTCTGGCACTGGTGGTTCAGTGGTTACACCGAATGGCTGCGTCTCGAGTGACGGAATAGTCAGGAGTGTGTCTGATTCACCTGAGCCATTTTCGGAGACAACCTCACCAGAGACGGTACTGGTGATAGACGGAGAGCGACTTCGATCCTCGTGCCGGTATTCAATTTGGAGGATGTGCCCACGCTGAGGAAGGGGTGGTGGGTGGTGAGCAGGTTCGTCGATCGACCTCGGAGGGGGTGGCAGAGCTTGGTTCGCGGGCACCCTACTCTCGAGCTCTTGAGACGGCCAAGTGAGATAAAGTTGTCGGCCTTTTGAACCATCACCTCTCTGCTGAAATCCATCAAAATCTCCACTGAATGATGTCTCTGGAAGATCATGGGACCTCTCTGAAATAGCTCGCGGTTTTGGCCTTCCTTGATCATGGGTTGATTGATGCAGCATCAACGAATTGCTACTTTCCGCAGCCAAAGCTTCGCAATCTGGTCTGTTACGTGGTCCCAACTCCCAATCAATTGAATAGTCTTCCTCTTCAGAGCCTTGTAAGTCTGAGTCGTCCGTCGTTAGTTCCCAAAGCTCTTCTAAGCGGTGGCTGGCCCCCTGATTTCCGCTGTCTACCTGCACAAGCAGCTGTGGTTCACCTTTGCGCTGGAGCACGGTATGACGCGCTTGTAGATCGATGGAAACTTCAGAGTCACTAGTCTCAGAACCTGAAGAGTCTTGCTCAACGACGAACCCTTGAGCGAGGATAGGTTCATCCTTTGGAGAAGGATCTTCGCCATCTGAACTGCGATCATCTTCAACAACATAACCAAAACCAGAATCAAACTCCACATCTTCTTCAGGAAAGGCCCCAGGCATTGGCCTTCGCGATGGCTCTTTCGCGTATCTAGGCTTCTTTCTTGTTGGGATGGTTGAGGAGGGAGAATGCTCAGTCCCATCTACGCTTTCAGAGAGCCGTCCCAGAGATTGATATTGGTCCACTGCCCTGTTTTCAACCCAGTGTGGAAAAGGAATGATGCTTGTATCGACAGTGGCGCTTGTGGAATCTGCAATCCAATGCTCGATGGATTTGGAGCGGTCAGCGTCTATCGGAGCCGGAGGATACTGGGGTTGAAAAAGGGCAGCAGCACGTGCTGACACCTCAGCCGCGGTGGCATGCTTCATTGTCTCATTGAACCCCTCGGGGTTCAAAGGAGTTTCGAATTCAAACTTTCCGGCGTCGAATTCGTCCCAACAGTCCAGACAGCAGAATTGCCGGAACGATGGAGTTTGCCGGATATCTACCATCAGGTTCTTCACCGTGGGTCTGTTCTTCGGATCGTCTTGTAAGAGGCTCCTCACCCATGTTATGGCCTCGTTGGCGGACTCAACGTGTGGAGACATGATCCTTGCAAGCCAATCCAAGGCCGTTGGGAGGTTTGCCCAGACAGCTTGTGGATAGTCTCTGTTTTTCGCGTTTTTGGCCATGAAAGTCCCGAAATTCGTAAGGTTGTTTCCGAGCAGGACTGTTGTAATCTCCAAGAAAACAACGCCCAAAGACCACATGTCACTCGCCTTATTCCTCTTTTGACGATGAGCAACTTCCGGAGCACTGTACTCGATGCTGATAGGAATCAGGTCGTTTGTCGTGCTCCTACCAGATTGCGAGAAGTCTGTTGCAGTGCCGAAGTCGCTCAGCCAGATCTTCCCCTGCTCCCCCACAAGCACGTTGCGTGTGGTGATGTCAGTGTGTCTGATGCTCTGATCATGAAGGTATCCAACAGCACTAGCAAGGCAGCCATAGAAAGGTTGAACCTGGTTTCTCTTTGCTTGATTCAGAGGGTCACCAAGCCAGTTCAAAAATTCAAGTAAATTCCACATCGCCACGGGGCGCATCAAGTAGGCCATGAAGTGGTTGTCCGTATATGAGCCAACGTAGTTTACCAAATGGCGATGTGAGAGCTTCTTCAAAATCTCGAGTTCCTTGACGAAGTCGTTCTGTCGTCTTAAATTGAGCGCTGAATCCTTACGTCGTGGAATCCTTTTTCGCGCATAAGTGCTGCAGCTGAGTCTGCTAAGGACTTTGTCGACCTGCCTATACATGATTTCGTACCGGTCAGCTCCGAAGATCAGAGGATATTAGCTTCCTCACCCAAATCCTCCTTGTCCGAGCAATTCAAGGTGCCAGAAATGTGCGTCGGCGCTCCCTGCAATGAGTTGGTGTTCACCCCCTTCGATTTCGAGCGAGCGTGCTTCAGGGCTCAGTACATGGTGCTGGAAATTGAAGAAATTGTCTCTCATTACGCCATTGCTGAGAAACCCTGGCAGAGTTCGATTGTCGAATGGTAGGTGGAAATCAATGTAGTTCCCGTCCGCGAAGCGATCCATGTAGTCTCCATGGCACTCAGGGGCAATGTTACGTAGTACCGTGTAGATGCGCGGCCTCATCCGCCAATTTTTAACATCATCATGAAGCCTGCCTTGACATATATCCAGCTGTAAAAGAAGATCTGCGATCCTCTGGAATCTTTCCGCGGTAAAGGGAGGCTGACACAACCTGCCCAATGCTGCTTCAGCCTGGTCCACTGGAATGTGTACCGGTGCTGGCTGCTGACCACTGGGCCTCTTGGGGCGGAAATGGTTAGAGAAGAAATTCATGATGAGTGATGACTCGGATGGGGGAGAGACGAGGATCGGCCGCGCCGGCGACAGCGGCCAGGCGAGTTATCTGTGCGCGATCCTCGAGGCTGAGGCTTATGAATCTCCGGAATTGAAGGCGCAGCACGGCGAATCACGCTGTGAGGCGTCTGCCTGTGGCCCAGGAAGGAAAGCCGAGTGGGTCGCGCGACGCGCCTGCGGTTGGGGGCGCCATTTTCAGCTCTTGTCCGCCCGTAAAGCCCCGCATCTCTGGCTTCCCGAACTCAGCCTTGCTTACATTTAAGTTAATCTTGGTTCCATCTCTTATTTGTTTAGTGAGCCACCAGAGCAGAGCAGTTATGGCATCCGGTCTTGAGGGAGCCGCCGCGGTTGTCGGCTTCATCTCCTTGGCCTTCGAAGCTTTTGAAGGATGCCTCGAAGCATACAAGTTTATTTCCACCGCCCAAAATATGGGCAACGAAGGCGATTCTGTGCGTTCGAAACTGGTCTGGGAGCGACATCGGTTGTGGGAGTGGGGAGAACGGACCGGTATCCAAACAAGTTCACCACAGGAAAAGGTCAATTGGAATCTTGCTGCGAAGTTCCTCAATCAGCAAAAAGCACTCATGACCTCTGCCGAGGCTTTGGAAGAGAAGTACAAGCTGCGCATTCCTGAGGAGGTCATCGACGTCAAGGACGTGGAAGACGAGGCTTCAGACAATAGCACATTAGGGAAGCTGCTCCATCGCCTCAAGCCGGAGATCACTCAAGCCGGAAGTAAGATTATTCAATCACGGAATGGTACACTCAAAAGGCTCAAATGGGCTGCAGTTGGTAAGACCCAGGCTCTTCGAATCATCAACGAGATAGAGGAGATCAACAACCGCCTCTATAGCCTCTTGGATACTGCCGACCAGAAGCGCCTACAGCTGGCTACTGAAGCTTTGCTAAGGGACCTAGTCTCCAGGTCAACCACTTCAGCAGAGATAGAGGCCATCCAGCAGCTGCTCTATCCACAGCATTCGTTCAACGATCGACAGATCGCAGCAGCCGCAGAGCTAAAGCAGATCATGTCAATTGTTGGCAGAAGCAATCGAGAGCACATGGTTGATGCAGCAAAACTGGTTCAAATGGGCTTGAAGCTCAAGCTTCTCAGCGCGAAAAAGCTCAAGCCTCAGCCTCCAGCAATGCGGCTGGAGGGTTGTGGTATCGAGTTGGGCAGATATCGAGATACCGAAGTCTTGATTGAATGGAGGGCTGCGGATGAAGACACATGGGACCTCGTGGAGCCCCAAATGAGGGCTTTAGCCGTTCTTCTGGGAAAAATGGATGGAGGCGTCTTCCCTGTCCTGTCTTGCTTGGGCCTGATCTCCTGGAAAGAGCTTGACACCTTCGCTCTGGTATACGACATATCTTCGCTTTCCAGCAGGAACGCCCGCATGGAGATCAAGTCACTCTACCAGATTATTTCAGAGCAACCACAAGCTTCACTAAGCCGTCGTTTCGACATTGCCTTAAGCTTGGCAGAGGCGATGCTTCAGTTTCACACGGCTGGGTGGCTACACAAAAGCATTCGGTCGGAGAATATACTCTTCATCACAAACGCCGGGGCGTCTCTGGAGCATTGCCTTGGTACAGCAGCCTACCTGGTCGGATTTGAGAACGCCCGGCCGGACACTGAAGACGGCCAGATGCTGACCCGGGAGCCGCAAACAGATCTGCAAGCTGATCTGTACAGGCACCCTTCAGCAAGAGGATCGGACAGACAACCGGCCAGGAAATCCTTTGACTTGTATTCCCTCGGCTGTGTACTGTTGGAGCTTGGATTCTGGAAGAGGCTTGTGGATCTCCACCCTAATTGTCCGGATCTCGACCAAAAGATCCAAGACGCGGTACGGGGCGGGAAGATGCTATCTCTACCCTCCCTTGAGGAGTTCGGATATGATCCTGCTGAGATGGCAAAGCTGTCACATACTGCTGGGCAGAACTTCGCCGACGTGGTGTCTCGGTGTCTTACGAATGATGACGTGGGGGGCGAGAAATCAGACGAGTCGTTGGAGACTCAACGATCTATTGTAGAGATCTTGCGCAGATGTAGCTGTTGATTGACAAATAATACTCGTGTAGTGCAATGTTTCTCAAGAGAGCTGAGCAAGAGCTCACAAATTCTTTGCGCTGGAGAAATCCTACAATTCACAGGATCGTGGGGGGGTAAAGAAACCAAGGCCGCTCGTCTTACCAAATCGTGGATTACTCGAAAATTTATTCATAATACGCCCAGCTTCTCATATGCCTTCCTCAGCACCGCCTCATCCACCTCCTCAACCTCATCCGGCAGCACCACGCCCTTGAGCTCTCTCCCCGCACGAATCACAACCGCCTCGATCCCATCGCCGCTCGTAAAACTCCACACCCTCGCAAACTTGCTCGCGAACTTCAACTTGAACCTCTCCCCTGCCGGCACAAATACCGTCTCCCCCTCCGTCGCCCTGACCGGCGCCGCGCCCTCGACCTCGACAAGCAACGCGCCTTCCACGACCGCCAAGCAATGATGCGTCTTCGGAAACACGACGCCGTTCGCAAACGGATTACTCGCCTCGTGCCTCTTACTTCCCTCCAGGCTCGCAATCGCAAACCGCCCCTCCGTCTGCCTCGTGGTGGCGAACGGCCTGGCCAGGACGCATCCCAGAATCCAGCGGGGGCCGGTGTTGTGCTTGAGGTAGTACGGCTGCGAAGCCTCGGGCAGGCGCTCGTCGTCAGCGTCCCAGTCAGACACGGGAGCACCGACGTGGTGGGGGTGAAAGTGGACGTCGTATGCACCCTTAGCGGCCATGACTTTGGGGATGAGGATGGAGGCGAGGTGGCGGTCATCGTGTTCTGGGTAGTGGATGCCGGCGTAGGGCTCGCTGACGTAGCGGAAGAAGTCGATCCAGTGAGCGGGCGTGATGAGGCCGAAGGTCTCGGTTGAGGGGCCGAGGAGTTGGGGGTTGTGAATGACGCCCTGAGGGGGCAAGGATTGTTAGTAAGGGTTTGGATGCATTTCAAGGTGTCTCTATTTGTTTTTGCTGATATCTGTTTCTCCGGGGAGGGTGCGATGGGAGCGGTGGAAGTCCCAGAGGGCTAGGTTGTGGGATTTCCTCCAGCTGAAGGGTGGCACAAAAGGGGAGCGTCGGGCATCTCACCGGCGGCACGTAAGCGAAGTCTCCTGGCCCTAGGATCTTGCACTTGTCTCCGTTCCATAGCTTCACGAAACCCTTGGTGACGATGAAGACATCATGCGCCTCGTTGTGATGGTGGAAGCCCGGGGCGTCCGCAAGAGCACCGCCGCTGGTGAAGACGGCGATTGCGTCGTCGGTTTGTAGGGCTGAAGTCAAGATGCGGAAGACGCTTTTGCTGCCCGGGATAGAGAGCATCTCGCCCTCCAGCTGGGGGATTACATAGCTGCCGCCGGCGGGCGGAGGCTGGTCCAGGCGCGGGACCTCTTTTTGGCTCTCAGCGCTGCCCATGGTGGTACGGGTATGCAGGTGTAGGGCTGAGTAGATGAAAGACACGCGACAGCGGCCACGTGGGAATGATTTCGGGGCAACGCGCAGCTCGTCCGGCATGCAAGGCGCAGATTATAAGATGCACGTCAAAGCCATGTGGAGCCGATCCACCGTCGCTGATGGGCCGTCGGCAATTCCGAGCCGCAGCGGAGGCGGCGCCCCCGCCGCCCGCATCGCGTGGTTTTTTGTCGTTGCAGTCGCCGGCGCGAGGCACCGCTGCAGCGGCTTGCCTGGTCTCGGACGGGCGCAGCACCTCGCAGGCCGCGACATGCAACTCGGGCGGGCGGCTGACATGACGGGCACGTGGGGGGTGTGCGGACGGAAAGCTGCCTGGCCACCGTCCAACGCTCCGAGCTCCGAGCCTTTCCTTACCTCGCCCTAGCCGCGCCATCTCCATTGCCCAATCTGCCGTCGCTTAAATCCACGCGTGAATGCGCTTCACCAAGTTCAAGGAGGGGATCCGCCGGCGGTACTTCCAGTCGGGCAACATGGCTCTCAAACCGGACTTCCGATGCGCCTACAAGCAGGTCGACGACTGCATCATCTACGCCGACGTCTACGTACCGCACCAACCTCCAGGGGAAGAGAAGCGGAGGGTTCCAGCCAGTGAGTAAAGTTGCGATCAGATAGCCCAACCGCATGCCTCAAAACTGCCCCTCCGAACACCATTGACCCCGCGACATGGGCCATTTCCGCTGACCATTGCCAGTCCTTGCCATCCATGGCGGCGCCTTCATCCTCGGCCATTCCGACATGGTCAACAAGGACCAGATCGCCGACTGCCTCTCCCGCGGCTGGATAGTCATCTCGCTCGAGCACCGCCTGTGCCCACAAGTCAACATCCTGGAGGGCCCTATCACCGACTGCCGTGACGCTCTCGCCTGGGTCCACGACGATAAGAACGGCCTGGACGCAGAGCTCTCCAAGCACGACTCCACCGCCAGCTTCTCAGTGGACAAAGACCGCGTTATGGCCTTCGGCACCTCATCCGGCGGCGCCATCGCCCTGGCATTGGTGAGTCCGCACTGTTCTGTTCCAACCCGTTCTCCAACGAACCCTCCGCCCCCAACCCATCAATCCACCACATGCCCCGTGAACCACAAACAACCAGAAGAGCAAACACACAATCCATCCTCTTACGCGCGAACCCTGCCAACCTCACCTCTAACAAACCGTCCCAGGGCTTCTCCACGCCGCGCCCGCCCGCCGCTATCCTCAACTTCTACGGCCCCACGAACTTCACGCACGCCTTCTGGTCATCGCCGCTGCCCACCGCGCCGCTGCCCCCTAACACGTCCCCCGACTACATCGACCAAGTGTACGACGAGTCCCCCGTCCCGATCCGAGGCGGCGTGTCACTGGAAGGCCAATCGAGCCCTGCGCCCAAGGCATCTGCCTCGTCCTCGTCCTCCTTCTCCTCCTCCACTACCACCACCATGACGACGAACCCCAGCCCGCCTCATCCCACCGACAAACCCAGCCAACCGCCCAACTCCCTCGCGCCCCGCCCCTCGTTCGCCTTCACGCACATCGCGCGCGGCACGCTGCTGCGCGTGTGCTACCCGTTCGGCCCGCTGGCCGCCATCGACGCGGTGCAGAACATCTCGCCTTCCTTTCCGCCGACATGCATCGTGCACGGCTCCGCGGATACGATGGTGCCGATGCACCTGAGCAGGACGCTGTTCGAGCGGCTGGAAGAGAACGGGGTGAGGCGGGAGTGGATTGAGGTGCCCGGAGAGGAGCACACGTTTGTGGGGAAGATGGTGAAGGGCGGGGAGGTGTGGGCGAGGCAGCGGAGGGGGTTTGATTGGCTGGAGGGTGTTATTTCTTCGTCTTGAGCTTGAGCGTCCTTTTTCTTTTTTTTTTCTTTGCTGGAAAGAAGGGGGCCCCAGGGGGGTTGCGAAAGGGGCAGGGTGGGTTTCTCTTCTTTTCTTCTTTATTCGGATGGCGCTGTGCGGGTACGACGGGAAGACCGAAAGAGGGGGGGAACGGATGAAGCAGGGAGAACCTCCCCACAAAAAAAAAAGCATATCGGCCCTCGAAGTCCATCGGCAAAACACGTCTCTCATTCTGCAGTCTTCCTCTTCAGCTCCAACCCCCGCCCACATCATTAGCTCAGGCCATGGAACCCTCCCCCATGGCTCTCCCAAATATCCCTAAAATCAAAGCTCCAATCCCACAAACACCCGTCCAGCGACTCCAACCCCATATGCGCGACCTCGAAATCCCCGGCGCCCATCATTCCCGCATGCTCAGTCGCACTCTGCTTTCCCGCGGCCGCCATGCGACCCCCCGAGCCACCATCACCCATTCCCACGTCCCCCATCGACGACGACGCCGACGTCGGCGGCGAGCGGCCGGAGCGCTGGCGCAGGATGGCGAGCATCTGGCGGAGGACCTTCGCCGTCTTGCATGCGACGACGGACTCGCGCATGATGTCGAACATGCTGAGCGTCTGCTCGGTGAGCCGGATGTAGTCGTGGTGCGGGTTAGGCTGCTGGATTGTCTGGACGGCGCGGAAGAGGATGATCGACGCGGCGAAGGTGAGGTACGTGATGTTGTACCACCTGGGTTCCGCCCAATGTTTTATCAGCGAAGCCCCCCATCTTTAAATAAAAAAAAAATAAGACAAAAAAAAACCTCTAAGATTTCTGAAATGCATTGCTCGGGACGTACCATGTGTGGAAGAACGTATGAACTCTGTATGTTTCGTACATCAGGTCGATCGTACGCGCCGCGGCGTCTGTGCACTTGTTTACTGCATCATCCAAACTGGGCTCGCGTTCGTTGTATTTCGAGGCGTGGACGAGGAATGGTCGCAATAAAAGCATTTTCACGTTGTAGTATCCTGCGGAGGTCAGTGCCGTTTGCCCCTTTTCCAAACACACCCCACTTACTGATTTGTAAAACAAGACGCTGGTAGTAAGCCCAGGGCGGATCGCCTAGCCGGCTATGTCTTCCAACATCACTGGTAAATTGCGGTCTTATCGCGTCTGGTAACCTGGCTACCCACGCATCCATCTCCATCTCGATATTCAATGCTCCTTGCAGCTTCTGCGCCAAGGATAATCTGTGGAGATACACTTTGACAGAAATAGCGCGCATGATGCGGGCCAGTCCAATCATACCTGGGATAATATCCACGTCCGTCCCATCCATTGGAGGGAGGGGCCGGTTATGGTAGTCATCCATACCCAAGCTATCAGGCCTGCCAAGCGCGAAACTCAGCTCAATTTCCAGCGTGTAGAAGCCCCACCAGGTCTTTGACGCTTCCAGTGCCTGCGGCTGTCTCGCCGAACCACTGCTATCAATCGAGGCGTTTCGATTTGCACCGATTGACAGTAGCGTGCGCGATGCCATACCCAGACACGTATACGCCAAGTTGGGATTAAGCTCGTTCTGACAAACTTTCGCCATGAAGATATAAGCCTGGGCAGCCTCGAGGTCGTTGGCCGATCCGGGAAAGCCGAGGGCTAGCTGCGCCTTTTCGAAGAGCATGCGACTCCACTCAAACCTCCCCATGCCATTGAGCTTCTCCTCGGTCCACGTCCGGATGAGCGCGCCCAGCGACACCAAGCTGAAGTACAATGCGATAAAACTGCGCGACTGGTTCTGGAAGCGGCCTTGCCACAAATCATCGCATCTCGAGTAAAAGTTCTCCTTGTCCAGAAAGGGATGGATATAGTGCAGATTGTTGAAGTAGGTCTCAAGGAAAACGTACGACTGCGGGAAGAAGAACTGGTTTTCCAGTACGTCGTTCCAGCCACTGGCGTCGCCGGTCCGCTGGGTCCCGAAGGCGTGGTTGTAAAAGGTGCTTACCAACGACGGCTTTTGCGAGACGGTTTGCTGGTCGCCGTGCGAGTCGCCCTCACTGTACCCGTACTCCTGTCGCACTCGGCCGAGGAAGGCGACGGATGACGTGTGGCCGTGGAACTCAATGTCCCGCGTGTGTGGGTTCATTTCAACAATCTCGGTGCCCTCCTCAGGACTGCCCACTTCTTCATTCACCCTGCCCAGCCCGGCGGCTCCTGAGCGGGCGGGCGGCTGCTCCGACGTCGGCGAGATGGCAGCAGCAGCTTCCGAGTTGGAGGTTGCGGATGGCGGCACCCCCGACGTCGAGGGCGCTGGGGCCGGGGTAGAGGCATTATTGTCGGGGTTGGACTGGCGCGACGACGAGGACGCAAGGGCGCTGTACGACGCGCGAAGCTTCGCGTTCTCGGCCTCGGCCAGCTCCAGGCGTTTCTCCAGGTCGCGCACGAGGCTGTAAAACTCGAACGAGAAGACGCACAAGTCAACATGGTAAAAAAAGATGGATTTTGGTTTTGCTTAAGCGAGGGGTGTAGGACCACCTTTGCGAGCCCGCATCCCTTTCCCCCATGACCGGTGCTACGCGGTACACGCAGTGCAGGCCGCGCCCTGGAGCGCGAGCGGTATGTCAACGGCGAGGCGGCCCGCGGCATGGTGTCGTCGAGCGGAAAACTTACTGCGACAGTGCGAGCACGGGCAGACGCCATCGCACTTGTACTTCTTGGAGCGGCAGAGGTTGCAGGCCTGGATCGCGCGGGGCCGCCGCGGAGGCTTCGGACTGCTGCTGCTGGCAGCGCTGGTCTCTTGCGGCGAGGGCAGCATATCATGGGCGGGAGCCGGGTGGGCAATGGCAGCTGTAGGAAGAGTTGCGGCAAGTCGTTTCTGGGTGCGCAAGTGAAGCTTGTGCTTGTCGCGCGCGCCGGCAGCACTCGGCACCGCGCAGCAGGGGCCATTGGGCCCGGTCCTCCCCCGCAGCCAGCAGGGATCGCCGCCTGCCTGTGGGGTTATGTGGGGGAGCCGTCCAGGAGCTGCTGCTGCACGATTACACCCGCCGCTCACCTTCTCGGGAATCCCGTCGCTGGGGATCCGGGGCATCGCCGCGGCCTATGTTCATGGCATGACCGTGGGTGACAACTGCTGTCCCGCCGCACTCGGCCGAGATACCCCCCTTCGCTCGCTGTTCGCGCCCTCGGCGTTAAGACTGTTCCACCCCGCTACCCACCGACGCGACTTGGGGCCCAATGGTAGGTTGCCGGCTGGTCAGAGCACTGAATTACCCACCAAGGGGGTCGGTGGGTGGAAAACCTATCGCTGACTTGCCGGATGACCCAGGTGGGTAATGCGGTCAAACGATGGCGTCGGCAAATCCGCGCAGCTCCCGAAGGCGAAGACAGGCCCCAGCAAACGACGCGCGCGTCCGCTGGTTGGCCGCTTTTCCGTCGCTGTGGTCTGCTCTTCCCTGCTGGCCACTCTCAGCAGGAACCGCCCCCCAGACCCATCGGCATTCCCGAGCTCCCCATGGGGGTGGGCATGCCGACAGGTCATTACTTGAAGAGAATGGCCCGGCTGCAGACCTTAGTACATCGCAACTCCCACTACCGCAGTCATGGGTCAAAACTTCTCTCTTCCTTTCCTTGCGAACACCCCGGACCCAGCGACTATGGCAAGGCGGCCGGACGGTTTGGACATCGTCATTGTGGGTGCGGGGCTAGGTGGCTTAGCCGCTTCCATAGAGTGCGCGCGCTCCGGCCACAATGTCACTGTTCTTGAAACCGCGCCTGAGCTTGCTGAGGTGTGCAGAATTACCCAGACTTTCCGGCTGACGGACAGAGCTGACGCAGCTATAGGTCGGTGCGGGTTTGCAGGTCACGCCAAACTCGTCCAAGCTCTTGCAAAGATGGGGAGTCTACCAGAAGATACAGCACCAGGCATGCGAGCCCAAATCGCTAGTCGTCCACAGGTACAGCGGTGATGTCCTGGCGCAAGAAGACGACTTCGACAAGCACATGAACGAAAAATACGGATCCCCATTTACCGACATGCACCGCGTCGACCTGCAGCAGGGGCTCGTGGCAAAGGCAAAAGAGCTAGGCGTTACCTTGCGGCTGGGCCAGCGTGTCGAGGCCCTCGACCTTGATTCCACGCGGCCACGAATCAAGACCAGCACTGGTGCTGAGTATACCTGCGATCTAGTCGTCGGAGCCGACGGTCTGTGGTCAAAGTGTCGAGAAGTTTTGCTTGGCCGCAAGGATCAACCCCTCCCGACAGGTGATCTTGCTTACCGCATAGTGCTCAGATTGGACCAGGTGAAAGATCCTGAGCTGCGAGCGATGATTGCCAATCCCCAGGTGCATTTCTGGATTGGTCCAGGTGCGCACGTAGTTGCATACTCGCTTAAAGGAGGCAACATGTACAATATCGTCCTGCTAGTACCGGATGACCTACCTGGATCAGTCGCTCGTCAATCAGGGTCCGTTGAAGAGATGAGGAAGTTATTCGAGGGATGGGACCCCACGTTGACAAGATTCTTGGAATGTGTGGACAGCGTCGACAAGTGGAAGTTGATGCATCGTAAGTGAAAAGAGCTGAATACCGTGCGAGATAGCAGACTAAGAATTCTTAGGCGAAGAAATGGAATCATGGGTAAGCGAAAGGGGAAATCTGGTCATGATGTAAGAGCTCCCTCTCACCGCGGACGCGTTATGCTAATAGTTTGCAGGGGCGACGCCTGCCACCCAATGCTGCCCTACTTGGCTCAAGGAGCAAATTCGGCGCTTGAGGATGGAGCCGTACTTGGACGCGTCCTCGAAGGTGTTCGACCCGGTTCATCGCTGACCGGAGCATTGAAAGTCTACGAGCGTTTGAGAAAAGCACGGGGGGAGGCAATCGTTCGTGAGACTTTCAAGCAGGTGGGTGACTCGAAACGCGATGAGTATTTGCAACTGCTGAACATTTACAGCGCGAATCGTTCCACATGCCGGATGGGCCAGAGCAACAAGCCCGCGATGAGCTCTTCCTGTCGAAGTTGGGTAGAGAAATTGACTGCGCATTCCCAAGCAGATGGTGAGAAACTTGAGATTTCCATTGAGAAAGTGAACGCTGCTAACGGATATAGGACATGTCCCAAAGTACAGCCTTGGCTATATGGGTATGACGCCTGGAAGGAAGTAGATAGCGTGTTACGGGAAGAGAGCGGTGCGGTGAAGGCGGCGAGGCTGTAGTGTGTAGTTCAAAGTCGAAATTATCCGCCGTGGGAAAGTAATGGCTACAGCAGTTGAAATTGTGAATACCTCGTGGGACCCCCCTACTTAACGGCATGCGTCTCAGTGGTGTTGGACAACCAGTGATGCGAAATGGTTGGAGAGGGGCGAGGCAGACTCGCGGGCGCAGGGACTGGGCAGGAGCGCGCGCCAAGGCCGGGCCCCAGCCACATAAGGGAAGCATCATCGTCATCTCGATCACAAGGACACCCGCGGTCAGAGCTCGCTGCCCTCTCCACAAATCGCCTCCGTTATCGTCGCCGCCAACAACAGAGCTCTCCCCACAACATCCATCACCCATACCAACCCACCTTTGACCGTCAAACCTCACGCCCGGTTACGCCCGTCGCCATGAAGATCTCTACCCTGCTGCTCGCCATTGCCGGCCCGTTGGCCGTTTCGGCGCGGTCTAACTTGCTGGGCGGCCTCATGTCGTCGCAGGAGGTTATCAGCCAGGACCTCAAGGTCCCCGGCAGCAACCCGCTATACTTCTGCGAGGACCCGGCCAACAACCTGTTGACTATCGACGACGTCGACCTCGCCCCCAACCCGCCTGAGGCGTGAGTACTACCAGCTCGCCAGCACCGTCGCTCCCACTTTCGTGACGCCCCAGCACCTGCAAACGCGCTAACATGAATGCGCGAAACAGTGGCAAGAAGCTATCCATCGAGGCAAAGGGCACTCTCGAGAAGGACATCGAGGAAGGCGCCAAGGTCCGCCTGCAAGTCAAGTACGGCCTGATCACCCTGATCAAGCAGGAGGCCTCGCTTTGCGACTACGTTAAGGAGGTCGACCTCGAGTGCCCGCTCAAGAAGGGCGATCTCAAGCTCACCAAAGACGTCGACCTGCCTAGGGAGATCCCTCCGGTACGTCCTCTACTCCTGGTGCAAGCTTATCGAATATGTTGAGCTAATGGCGTGATCGTTGCAGGGCAAGTACACCGTTCTCGCCGATGTCTTCACCAAGGAAAACGACAAGATTACTTGCCTCACCGCTACCGTCCAGTTTTATAGGTAGAGAACCGCCTGTACTCGCCTTGGCTGCGTAGGTACTGTAGGGCCTTAACAAAACATGTCATAGTTCGGGGTGGTATAGACGGCGATATGTGGAAGTTGTACAGTATGCAGAGATTGAAGACGAGTCTTAGGTCGAGATTGGGTTTCTTTATCAATTTGCGAATTCGTAGGACCGAATGCCGCAAGTGCATGGCCGACAGTGTCGAAGATACCTTGGTCGACGAGGCGTTTAGACCATTTTTGGCTGGATTAATGACAATGATGATACGGATTGGACCATCACATTCTTGTCGACATATTTTCCATACTGCATTCAGTGATACACTCCCTGTGAGTAGGCCCAAGTTGTAATACTAGGTGCCACTACACAAGACACAGAGACAAACGCCTCTAGGGGCACAGATCCGTTTCGGGTATAAATTGATGTGTAGCTGTACAAGCAGAACGCCTCCGATAGAATGCTCTTGATGGTATACACAGGAACCAGCCGCTTCTGCGTTTACTCGCCAAAGAGCCTCCGCACACGCTTGAGCACACTGTCCTTCTCGGGATCGTATGGGTGGTCTTTCGAGGGAATCTCCAACAGAGACGGGAAGGCAGCGGTGTAGGCGTCAACACGGTGACGTATACGCTCGGCGATCTGTGGAACGAATTGCTCTTAGCCAATGGACGGCGCAAGGCGATCTGATTTATCGCAAGGGATTTTGGGAATTGTACATGCTGGTTGATGAGCAGGATGGCAATGTCCTTCCGCTCCTCGGTGAACTTGTCGAACGCGGCCTCGATAGCAGACGTCTCGGTCTTGCCGTCAACGACGAGGAAGTTCTTCTGGTTGTCCGGCGGCGGTGTGACATGCTGATCGCGGGAAAAGTCAGTCGTTGATGGCCCAGAAGCGGATGCAGCTTGCAGCTGGCATGGCAGAGTAGAGTGAAGCTTACGCCAACGCCAGCAAGGAGCAGACCGGTCACCGAGTCCTAGAAACGGCGGTTAGCAGAGCTTGGATTCAGGCGGTAGGAGGGGCGTACCTCATCTCCGATGACGGCAAGAAACTGGCGGTCTTTGTAGGCGGAAGCGGGGGCAGCCATGATTGGGGTCGACCGCCTGCGAGCGTTCTCGTCGACAGCGATGCAGGCTGCAGTAGTGGTGGTAGAGGGACGCGAGCGGCTGGAGCTTGGTCGTCGGGCTGTGACGCCGCGGGGATGATCATCAGGCGCAGGGACCCTCGGCGGTCGGCGCCTCCTTCCTCCGGCTTCTCTGTTTACTCATGGCCGTGCATTCGTGAGGGAAGACAAGACCAACAACCGACACAATGACCCCAGCCAACGGCTCGTGATAACGCTTCAGCAGCCCAAAACTACCGTCGCAGGGTACTGTCGGAGTTGCTTCAGCTCCGTGGTCAATTTCTCACCGTCTGCGCCATCCCAATCTCCCTACAATGCCACCTCTCATTCGCCGCCGCCCGCTCTCGGAGCGCATAAAAGCGTACCTGGACCCTTACGACTGGCTGCTCTGGCTTTCGGAGGAAATCAACAGCAATGACTTGGACGAGGCGCTAAAGGACTGGGTCTGGCCTATCGGTATTGCAGTCAACCTTTTCTTCATGGTTGTAAGAGCGAACAGCGGCGGAGACACTTACGAGGGAAGCGATGATGTCTTCGGGGACTATACAGCCAGAGTAGGCAGTGGCTGGCTACGCTGGCTGGTAAGTTTGATTCTCATGTCTCCCCAGTCTCTTCGCTAATCAGAAGTAGTGCTCCTTCTTTGTCCATCTGCTTTCCCTCGTCTCTGTCGTCAACGCCATCCACACCTTCCGCCGCAAGCGCCACTACCGCCTCTTCGAAAACCCAGTCGAGACAACCCCTACAACTCCATCAGCTCGCAGAGTCCGTGTCGACTCGTCTCCCGTCTCTTCATCGCCGCTGCGCTTCATCCAGAACCTCGTAGCATCCTCAAGCGCCCAAGCACGCGCGCATCCAGATGCCCAGCGCGACGTTTGGGAAATATCTGTTTGGGACCCGACACCGACATGTCTGCGGCTCTTCTGCCTATTCAGCCCTGGCCATGTGCTCGTATACTGGCTGTTTCTTCCCCTTGCCCCGCTTGACCCGCGGCCCAGTGTGACGGTGGTAACCACAATGGTGCTCGGTGTTCTGATGTCTGTCCAGCTCTACTTCCTGCACACGTCTTATGCTCAGCAGACCAAAGACGCCGCTCTGATTCATCGGGAGGTTCTACACGAGTATGACACCAAGTTTGTGCACCCAACGCTCAACAAGCCTATGCGCAACGTAGGCACGCAAACTCCGAATGAAGAATCGAAGGGAACAAGCACGCGAGAAGTGGATACCTATACACCTACAACCGTGATTAACAGAGGTTTCCGCACAAATCCCAATCCTGCATACTCTGCACAGTACGACCCGGATAACGCACTTCAATCTGAGCAGCGCCTTCCGCGCTCAGCGATGCCGAATCCCTTCTTAACGCCGCGGCTGGCGAACGCACAGCCGCCTACTGGCTCAGTGGGTGGATCGCCTGGCGGGCGAAGGGTTACATCCATGAGGCAACCTGTTTTCCGCCCAACATCGGATGCCGGTACGGGTGATGGTGGTAGCCTGGGTGTTTACTCGCACGCGGCGTCTCCGTTGCGGAAATCACACTCAGTGAATTTCATGAGGCCTGATGAAGCAGAGAGGAAAGCAGCTAGTCCCGAGAAGAGGGCAGGCAGTCCTTTGAAGCGCATGAGTACTCCAGGAGATTGGGGGAAAGTGCCTGCGTCGGAGAGGCAACGAAAACCTTATCAGGCCGGTCATGATGCGAGACGTGAGACGGGACGCTATTAGTGGGATGCATGAAGCTTCCTTGGCGAACGAGGATACCACGGAGTTCGAAACGGGAGGTCAAATCGTTTGCATGCAATTGGCGTTCTGGAGTTCGGGAGGATGGAATGCACGGAGTCCTTGATGGAAGCTTAGGATTCTACATTTTGCATTGGGATCAAATGTGCGCCAATTTCCATGAATTTTTACTATTTCGGCATTTGACGGTGAAGTCGTGAGTCCATTTACTGTCGCCTTAAGTTTCATCCGATTCTTGCTTTCTTGAAGTGGATGGTCTCACAAGAATAGCCATTTCCGAGGTGAATACGAAAGTCCATGAGTTTAATTGCAAGTGGCGCTGTTACAAGGACTGCGTGTGAAGTGTGCAGCAGCAAAGAGGAGCGAGAAAGTCGTAGGACCCTAGCCAGGAATCTACTCCGTCGACATGTTTACTAACATATCGTTTTCACTTCTCATGGGCACATATTCTAGAGCTCGTTTGACACAAAATTCGGAAGAGGCTCAGTAGAAGTCCCCGTCATGCGCTTAGCTTCTTCAGTTACTTGACCGGCACACCACCTAACCGCTTTCCATTTAAGCTACGCCGAGAGCATCTCCACCCTCTACGCCTCCAACACCTTCCACGTTCCGATGCACCTCGCCCCCGGCGGCGCCAGCGGCCCCGATAGCTTCGAGCATACCAGCCTCTCGCGCTTCGCGCAGCTCGTCCCACCCCAACCCCCCGCGGCGCTAGAGGTTGTCTACGAATCGCCCTCCTGACGCTACCGGCGGGCTCGGATGACGACGACGATGCGTTGCTCGAGGTGGCGGTGCCGCGGTCGCGGTTCGGTGCGTTGGAGAAGGAAGGGAAGACGTTGGTGAAGGAGAAGGGGAAAAAAAAAGGGGGGGGGGTGTTAGTGGGAGATGCCTATCATCGCAGGTTGTGGAGGAGTTTGGAGGGTGGCGGTGATGACGACGGGAACGTCTTGTCCCACTGCAGTCAGCCTGTGCCCACGGCGTCACTGAACGCAACCTTAGCCGCATCGCGGTCGGGGGTTGTCGTCATGTATCCTGTCCATTTTGTCTTTGGGAATCCTTTGACCATTCGGCGCCCGCTAATTACGGAGCCGCGTCGGAGAGCATCCACCTATGGCGAGTCTCTGCTGAGCCTCGAGATACTTCCAAGAAAATCCGGTACACTAACTAGACTTCAGGTGAAATGCTGAGAACCGCCCAAAGCTAAAAGAACTGTAAGGCTCTCACAGGCCCATGTGGAGGTCTTGTTCTTTTGCGGTGAGGTTGGTCTAGAGTTGCGTTTCCCCATTGCGGATCATGTTGGACAGGTGGACGACTTCACTCAAGAAACCGGGCATGTTGTAAGTTGTTCGTAGAAAGGTATATCTAATGTTCATGCTGAGCCGTGCCAAAATAACTCTCATCGGCGCACCTGTAAACTAAAGAAAACCAAAATTTTACAATAACTATTTCGTGAATGTACGGGGTCTGAAAGTTCGGCGGCATTCATTCCGCGAACCGGCGGGCACGTCACTCATGTTCCCCAAGCCTCGGTTCGACGCCCAGATGCTTAATCTAAGCAAACAAGCATAAATAAATTAAGTGCGCCCTGCCTACAATTAAACTAAACGGCACGTCACACCAGGAGTCAACCACAAAACATGCATTGAATTACGAGAAACGAGTCCCTTTGATATTTTACTATTTACTCGGGTAGATAAACTCTGTACAAGAAAACCGCGGGAAATCCCGCGTCACTGATTCACACCAGTCCCTCTCATCCCGCCGCTTAGGACTGCGAGACGGAGAAAGCGGAGGTGGTGAACTTGGCGTCGGTGCCGCTGAAGGGCTCGGTGCCAGCGCCGATGCTCTTAATGTACTGGCTGGTGCTCAGACCCTGGTTGGAGGACAGGTAGTCGATGAAGTCCTTGAGGTCGGCCTCGAACGACTGGGCCTCGGAGCTGGCGACGAAGGAGAAGACGGTCATGCTGCCGTTGGGGCCCTTGTACAGGTCGAAGGAGACGCCGCCAATGGTGGTGGTGGCGATCTTGCTGCCGGTCGACGAGATGGGGCCGGCGCCGCCGAGGGCCGCCAGCCAGACCATGATCTCGTACTCCTCGTCGCCGCCGGCGGTGCTTGACGTGAACAGGTCGTAGGCGACGTCGGCGATGATGTCGGAGCCCGTGTACGACCACTTCCAGGTGGTGGGCAGCGACGAGATGGCGGACAGCTGGACTTGCTTGATGTCGGAAAGGACGACGTTGGCGTAGGACTTGACCTGGCCGGCGCCGCCGGTCCAGGTCCAGCTGGTGTGCCAGGCGAGGGTGCTGCCGCTCAGGCTGTCGACGCCGGTGCACTGGCTGCCGCTGTCAGCGTTGGCCTCGCCCCACAGGTTGTTGTATACGGTGTACGAGCCCGTCTCAACGCTGCCCCACTGGTCACAGAAGTCGGCGCGGCGGTTGAGGGTCTTGCTGGGGGCGGCGGAGGCGAGGGCGGCTGCGCCAGCGCAGAGGATGGTGGTGGAGAACTTCATGATGGAAAGGCTTTTGAGGAAGTATTTGCACGAAGGTAAAGGATTTAGATTCAAGGAAGGACTTGGAGCGATCAGCGAAGGAGGAATGCTGGGGTGATGATGGAAACAGCTACTGCCGGGGCAAGGCGGGACTTGTATTTAAACTACGGACAGGGAGCAGGGAGGCAATTGCTCGACGAGGACATGGTACAGCAGACTGCAAATGAAAACATGGGCGTGGGTTGACGTAAGTTGGGCCAGCCAGGCATTCCTCCGTGCGGCGGGAAATAAGGCGGCACGCCGGGAGAGGGAGACACAAGAGGAGGCGTTTACCGGGCGCGTGTGCCAAGTAGAGAGAAGCTTTCCCTGCAGAAGGGGAGGTGTTTCGAGGATGTAGACGGGCATCCCGGGCGGTGGTGGACGGAGTGTCGGGAGGGAGGCGCATGGCTGGTGGAATTGGGCCCGAAATTCTCCTGAACCCCACACTCGAGGCTCGCTTAGTTGCTTGTTTCACCGGCCTTGTCGCACCTTCTTCGCCCTTCAAACGCAGCTTGCCCGCTCTGGGAGCGCCTCCGCGACCGCGTGTTTCTCGACTCCATGCCAGCCGACTCGCGGCGCGCTGTCGTCAGCTCCGGCATCGCCAGGGAGGGCCATCGACTGGGCCATCGCAATTTGCTGCGCCCCGGAAGCGGTAGTTCGTTCATGCATGGCGGTCGAAGCGCCGGAGGCAAGTCAGTCGGAGGGCGAGGCGGGCTTCTTGTAGGCCAGGCCGAGTCCGACGCCGAGGGTGATGGCGATGATACATAGCACCGTCCACGCCCACAGCAGAACGCGCTTGTCCTGCTGCACCGGCCCCAGAATCTGCATGCGCTCGCGCCGCCACGCCATCCACTGCGGCTCCATGCGCACCTCACTCTCGACCACACGGCCGCCCTTGGTCTTCACCGGATCGGCCATGGCGGCCTCGAGGTCATGATGGGTGGCTCCGTACGACGGCGGCGGGTACTTGGGCGGAGAGCTGGCCCGCGACGAGGGCGAAGAGTCGCGGGTGAGGGAGGGCATGGCGAGAGCTGGTGCGGGCGTGAGAGAGGGGAGTGGTTCGGTGCTGGTGTTCTATTAATAGGCGTGCTCTGTGCGCAGGGCGAGGACGGGAGGCGGCACTCACAGCAACGGCGACGACAGTCAAAACCGCAGGATCAAATGGCTCATGGACATGAGGCTCGAGGCCGTCCAGCATCGAAGCTTGGCCCAGGAGTTTATATGTTGGCTGACGACCAAGCGGCTCCAGGTCACGCAGCTCGGCACTCGGCAAGCTAAATATACAAGGGCAGCAACATCGCCGTCTCCAGCATCAGTCGCCGGCCCGTCGCGCTCGGACGGCGTTCACGCGCAGGAATCAGCCATTCACGCGCCAGCTGGACGGCGTCCCGTGGTGTTTTGGAGTGTAAAGTCCCCGCGACCGCTGGATTCGGACCGACTCGCCGCGGTCGACCTGACACTTTTGCCTCAGTGCCAGGCCGATATCCGTCGTGCGCGAGGCAGGTCACCGGAAAGCCGGCATGGCGGCGTTGTCGAATTGGCTGGCGGGGGCGGATGGACGGTGCCGAGAGGCTGTCAGCTGGCGGCTGCTTGCGTATGCGTGCTGGAAGTGCGGCAAGGGATCAGCAACCACCTGCTGACTCTTCATCACGCCCTCATGTACATACCCCGAGGCCTGTGTCTTGGAATGACTACATAGTGTCCGCCCTCCCTGCATCGCGCTTTGCCAGTCTCTGGCAAGTTGGCCGCTCATTCACACGGTCCTTCGCCCGTGCTGTTGCTGTGGCCCGCCCCCGCGCTATCTCCGCCCTGCACTCGGTCACTCGACTCCGCTTGGATCCCTTCATTCCCTGGTCTCTCTTTTTTCTGCCTCTACTCTCGGTCTCGCGTGTTCTGTTTACATTTCGCTGTTAAAAACAATCATGAGAGGGTGGTTTCTATTTCCGGCAGCCTGCGCCTTGTTCGGATCCTTCGAGGCGCGGCGCGCTTATAGCCGCCCTACCTCGTCACGCCTTCTGCGTCCTCCTTCCTAGCCCCCAGATGCTCAACCTTCTACCGTTTTTCTAGAATTGCATTGGCCATTGCTTCTGGAAACCAGCATCTTATGTGACCATAGCGCACTCGCGAAACGTCTTCTGGTAGAGGCCGTGAAGAGCGTCGGATTGAGGCGAATGCTCACAGGTCGCGTGGTATTACTGTCCGGGCCCCACAGAGTGCTCGCAGCGAAGGATCAACACAGCCTCGAGAGGCACCTGAGGCACGGTGATCCGCTGCGTGGTTGGTACTGCGACGCCGTTGCTGCTTAGACCGCCCTGCCGTAAATATAATCCAAGCACCTGTTTGGCCATCTATTAACGCTCCAGACGCATGTCTACTTGGTTCTGCAATAATTCTACAAACAAGCACCGTCAAGCGCTGGGCTTGCTCAACTGCTACAATTCCTGCACCGCAGCCCAACACGTCAATCAACTTTATCGACGGACGACGGCCCATAACAACAACAAAAAAAAAAAAAAAAAACCACTCCCCTCCGTTGAGCGCGCATCAACCATAAGGTTCACCATGGACCGCCAACCCCCTTCGCCGAGCAACAACAACCAACACCTCAGTCCACCCACCTCCTCTCAGCAACCCAGCACGTCCTCTCACTCGCCATCACCCTCACCACGCCCTTCTCGCGACCTAGACGCCATCGTCGCCGCCGCCAAAGCCGAGAACGAAGCCCGGGAAAAGCTCCGCTCCTCATCACACGACACGACCGCCAACAAAGAAGCCCAAAAGGAGGGGGAAGGCGACCAACAAGAATTGCAGGGCCAAGAAGCAGAGAAAGGCACGCTCAAGGCATGGTGGCGCCGCCAGCGATTCGAGCACCCCCACGGCGCCGTCGCGGCGGTAGATGCGGTTGGCCAGGGCGCGCTGTACGTCGCTCTAGTTATTTTCAATTGATACCTATTTAAAGACACCGGTCTCTGCATTGCGAGTAAGGGAGTGATAAGCTGACGCATGTCTATGTGTTGCTGAGTCGTAGGGGCATCGTGAGGTTTTCGGCCACTGTGATTGCGAGGGGGGCGTTGGGACTGTGAGCGCGTGGAAAGGGAGCGGGAACGATGCGTGGGTGATTGGATTGACTGGTGGAATCATGCGATGTCCTTGTGGATTGAAGAGTGTGAAGTGTTGTTGCACCACAAATGGTCGTGTTTTGAATCTGAGGTCGGGGTATTAATATCGCCGAGCGGGTCTCCTTTGCGGGCGGTGCTGAGGATATTATGAATTTATGACCGCGGAATATACGCCGAATTTGAATTTTCTTGTGTGGTTCTTGACTATTTCGAATGAGGAGCAGCGACTGTTTGTGAGGCTTTCCCAAGATGAGTTGGACCGAGTGCTGCGTTGTGCAGTATATTCAGAGATCCTTGCCGTTGCGAGACTCAAAGAGTCCTTTGCTGTTGCTGAGGAATCTCCGTCCTCCAACCACACAGCCGTATTTGCGCGAAAAAGTGACCAAGAGCGAAACAAGAGGATATCAAGACGTTGAGATTAGAGTAGCGAAATAACTCCAGCAATGCAACCCAACTGACCTCAACCCCTCTGTGGCTATGTGCTGGGCGCCACTCCCACTCCGTCTCCGTCTCCGTCTCCGCCCTGGGCAACGATTCACGGTCGAGCGATAGCCCACCCGCGCCCGCAGAGACGCCACGGCCTGCGAGCCCCCTCCGCAAACACAATCGCAATTGCTCAACACCACTCGATTGGCCGGGAGTTGCCGGAGTTTTATCTCCAGCCAGCCCGCGCGGTACCATGACGTCACCGGACCCTTGCCCTTCCGGACAGACCGCCCAGTGCGAAGAACGACGAAGACGGAATGCCGAGGCGGCCGAGCCCACAGCCCCCCTTCCCATCCGCACCCGGCATCTATCCGTAGTTGAAGCGGCCGAGAGTGGAGGCGAGTGAGCATGCTTATCTTGGCGGCGCGGAACCGGGCTGCCGGACAGACGGATTGGCCCCAGACGCGGGGAACCATATATAGCTGTGATCGACCGCGCTCACGCTCTGGATCAGCCATGGGTCAAGTCGGACGTCATATTCATACCGCTGTTGCTTGAAGGCCTGTTTTGCGCGCATGTTTGTCTGACTGCATGCGTGCGACGGCTGGTCCTCTGTCACCCGCCACCACACCAAAGCAAACCTCATGAAGGGAAAAGAAAAGAGAACGCACATCAGCAACAGCAGCAACACCCGGGCGCATCGAAAGTGTCCAAAATCTTAAAGCCAAAAAAGAAAACAAAAAGAAGCGGGAAAAGAAAAAAAAAAAAGGCACACCGCACGCCCTACCACCCACCCACCCGAATGTGCGCGACGAGAGAGACACCCCCTCGAACCAACCCGCACCGCCTCCTCAATCCGCGGACATCACAGCTACACATCATCACTTGAGCCTCTTCCCCAAACCAATTCTTACACCGATCCGCCGGTCCACCGACCCAACGAAGCAGCCATCCCGCTTTAACATCTGGGAAAAAGAAAATAGGAACAAGTCGGGTAACAGGAAATAGCAACAAGAACAGTAACAACGACAACAATAAAAATGACGACGCTGCCCGACGCCCTCACGCTCCATCCCGACGAGCAACTCCTCCTCCGCCAGCAATACCAGCAACACTACCAGCCACAGTCCCTCCAACCACCCCGCCCCGCAGACGACCCCCGCCAGCAGTCGCAATCCGCGTCGCCGAGCCGCAGCGCCCGCTCCAGCCCCGTCGTGAGCGCTGCGGCGAGTCCAGGACCGGAGGATGACAAGGCAGACAAGGTGGCGGGGCTGAGCAGCGGCGGCGGCGGCGGCGGCGGCGGCGGCGGGGGTGCGGCGCCGTCGTCGTCATCGCAGGTGCAGCGCGGGCAAGGACAGGGCGGTGTTGTTGCTGGTGTTGGTGTTGGTGCTGGTGTGAGTTTGAGTGCGGCTCAGCAACAGCAACAGCAGCAGGCGCAGGCGCAGCAGCAGGGGCGATGGAGAGAGTGGGTGAGGGGGATGAAGGTGCCGCTGCTGGGGCGGGGCGGGTGAAGGGTCGATTATGGGATGAGCGGAAGACAGGCAGCGGAAACACGAGGCCGGGGGATGATGCTAGGGAAAGGCGGGAAGGAAGGAGAGAAAAAAAAATACGAGGGAAAGAACGAAACCAGATGCAGTTGTTGATTGAAGGGGGACCCTGCTGGAGGCCTCTTGTCTCTTCATTCATACCGCTTTTCGTCTCTGCTCGGAGGGAGAAAGAGGAACGAATGGCACGCGATGTATAGCGCCAACCCCGTCTTGGCTAGGGGGAGAGATGGACGCTCGTATATTGGCTCGGGCTACCCATGAAAAAGTTCACGGTTATCCTGGGATCTCAGCTCTCTTAAATTTAAGCTTATCGTTTAACTCATAATCTCTATATTAATGCCACCTAGCTCTCATGGGCGAAACCAGTGAAGTAGTCGCAACAACTGAATCGGAATGGAGAATCTTAAAAAAAAGTTTCCTCAATCTACTCGACCAACTGCCATACCTCCTTCCAAACATGGTTCGAAAGAGTTTTCCCCTCCTTTGTCACACATTCCGACACTTTGATGCTGCTCGTGCCACCACGTCGAATACTGCAAGACGTCCTCACAACATTCCGCCACGCAAAAATAAGAAAAGAAAAAAAAATGGGTATCGACAGGAAGAAGGCAAATAACCCTCCATGATCAGAAGAAAGCGAATACTCCAGATATGCCCCAGTCTCAAAGGTAAAACGCCCATTGCACCGTTCCCAGATTTTCTCTTTCCCCCTTGTGAAAAAGACATTATGTCAATATGCTCATGCGAAAACTCCGCTCTTGCGAAGGAACACCACCCTGCCGCCGTCATCGCCGTTGTCTTCTTCTATTGCCCGTAGAAATCGTTCTGATTCACCGTCGGCGCGGGTGTTTCGACATTCTCAGCGGGCGTCTCGTTGGCGTCAACAACCGCCGGCTTCGGAGCTTCAGGAATGGAGACGGGCGTGTCGAGCGGCAGGGCGACGGGAGTGGCGACGGGGGTCAGGGGCGTCAAGGGCGTCATGACGGGGGTGGCGGGCGCGGGCGGGGTGTCGTTCTTGCACTCGGCCTTGTCCTTGGAGTCGTCAAAGATGCCGTGCTCGTAGCCGTCCTTGCCGCGGAAGGCGAAGCGCTCGAACGTCTGGCCGCGGCGCAGGCGGCGCACCACCTCGCCGTCCACGACCTCCTCGTCGTACAGGCGCGGCTCGAAGTCCAGCACGCTCGCGTAATGCGCGAACATGCGGCGCCAGTAGCACGCCTCGGCAGCGGGCGTGAGGTAGCGGTCGCGGAAGGTCTGGGCGGATTGGGCGGCGATGCGCTTGGCGACGTGCGGGTGGTCGACCAGATACTGCATCTTCTCGTCCAGGTCGGAGAAGTCGCGCTTGACCTTGACGTAGTTTTGGTACTTGCCCGAGTCCTGGAGGAGCGGGTAGTAGTGCGCGACCCAGTCGAGCTCGTGGATGACGGGCACCGAGTTGCAGTTGTGCAGGTAGCGCAGGCGGCCGCTCCACGTGTTGCCCTCGGTGTGGGCGACGTACTGGTAGTTGCAGAAGTCCTTCATGGCGAGCACGTTGCTCCGGGTCCGCCAGTCGATGGCCTTGACGTCCGACCACCCCTTGCCCTCGGAGGCGTCCATGAGGGACTGGCGGAGGCCGTGGTTGACACCCAGGCTTCCGCGCCACGAGAGCTGGGGGATCTTGTCCTCGAACGGCTTCTCGATCTCAGCCACGTCGTTGCGGAACTGCACGTAAGATCCAACTGCATCGTCGGGATAAGTCCATCCGTCGAAATCCTGGAAACGCCGAGTCAGACGGAATGGCTCGAGATGCCATGGACACGGAGGCGAGACTTACCGGAACAACCCACATGTACGGGTTGTCCTTGTGGCGGGCCCAGGTGAAGCGGATCTTGCCGTCGGGACCAGGCTGGCTGTTGTCGTGGAGGTCGAGGATGAACTCGACGTTGGGAATTTGGCGGGGGTTGGGGTGGGCGTTGATGGCGCGGTACATGGAAGCCATGGCGGCAAGACCGCGGGAGCGGTCCGGCTCCCCCTTGGCCTCGTCGATTACAATCAGCTGTAGGTTTCTTGGTCAGCACATCAGGACACGGTGACTTCGTTCGCAATGGCACACACCTCGCCATTGTAGATCATCAAGTGGAATTCGGCACGCGTCTTGCCGTTCCAGTGGTCGTTCAGCTCGGCCTCAGTGGAGAGGTGGACATCCTTCTGCTGGATCTTCTTGTCGGAGAAGAATTTCTGGGCACGGTCCAGTTCGAGGAAGAGGTCCGGGAAAGCAGCCTGGTTGGTTGGATGGATTAGTGGGGGATGACATCACGGGGGCGCAAGAGGCGAGATGGGCTCACGTTGCATTGCTCGTCGGTGAGACCGTAGTTGAGAGCATCGCGGCTGGGATCGAATTTCCACTTGTAGCCTTCGGGCAGCTTGACGGTCTCGAAGTAGCTGGGGTCGTGGAAGGGCGAGCGGTTGGAAACGTGCCATCCGGCGGTAGCGAGCACGAAAATGGTGGCGACGGCGGCGGCACCGGCATACAGGATCCTGCGCGGAGGGAGTCTCGAGGCGGGCGAGTCCGGGAAGCCGAGCGGCGTGTACCGCGGCGACGAGGGCGAGAGGAGGCTCTTCCAGCTCATGGTGGGCGGCGGGAAGGGTGCTGTGTGGGCGAGCGAGCGGCGGTGGGGGCAGGATGAGGGTGGGAGTTGCACAGCGCAGCGTGGGAAAAGAACTGGGCAGGCGTGGGCCATATAGGGAACCACGGCACGGACGCAGCCATGTTGTAATACGAAGACCAAGAGCGCAACGCAGGTCCGCGATGGAGCTTAAGCTGTGGCGCACGGCGGCGATGGGCGCACGGGCAGACGTCTCACGGCGCGCCGGGAACAACGCGGTGGGCTGAAGGATGCAGCTGCGGATCTGCGGAGCTGCAGGATGGACTCGCTTTGCTGAGCCCATTTTCAACACTGGCGGCCAATCGCGCGTCAAGCAGCCGTTATCAGGTCGAGCGCTACCGCGCCGCATGCATATGTGCTCATCTCACCTCATCGCGCTTCGCAGAGCGGGCGAGGCGCAGACATCAACCGCCTCGATGACTTCAGAGCGGCGCCCGCGGACACCAGCTGCCGCGCTCTTTCTTCGGGCATCCAGCGCGGCAGACCGGTTCCGTCGAGGTTGCGCGCCCTGCCGTGCCGAGCCCGATTGCAGTGGTCTGTGGGGAGGGGGCCGCCCTGACTTGGCCCGCGAGGCAGACAACTGTGCCCGTGGATGGCGCGATGCGAGGACGGCGTTCAGGCTGTACATAGTACGCAGTATCGTTTTGTCAGCGCGAGCAGGAATGCAGCAATCTGCGCTGCGAGTGGACGGCGGCGAACGCCCAGGGGCCGAGAACAGCTGTGCCAAGCTTTGTGGGCCAGCGCAGAGCCTTGGGAAATTGGAAAAGCTTGTCTCGGTGAATGCGAGGGCTCCAGGCCAGCGCGCGCTCCGTGTGGGTGGCCGCCAGTGCGATACGATAGCCGCCTGCCTCTTCTCCGCTCCGACGAAGTGACCGCAACTTTTCCGCCCTGTGCCGTTGCGTGGCTGTGCGGCGGCACCGCACCGCACTGGGAGCAGGTTGGGGATGTTTCTGCGGAGGCAGTGAGCGTCCGGAAGGAGTAGGAGGAGGAGGAGGAGGAGGAGGAGGAGGAGGAGGCGGCTGGTGTCGAGGATGGACGAGGCAAGGAAAACGGCGGGTGTGCGACAGCTGGGCGGCCCGCATCCGTCGCAACCACCGCCACGGGCCCAGCTGCCCTATCGGCGGCGGCACTGCATCCTAACCCGCCCTCTCGCTCCGAGCCGCACTCCCCTCTACAACATACCCCTTTTGCCCACGGCGCGAGCCCTTCGCTTCCAGCAGTTGGTTGCTGCCTGCCGTCGGCATTGAGCCGGCCCCTGAATCGCTGCGCTCATCCGCGCCGCATCCCTTGGTCTCGCCCACGCTGCCACACCTGCCTGGATTGGGGCCCTGCGTTGCCAGCTGCAAGGTTGCGCTGTTTCTTCGACACCGACAGCCCTGACTTGGCGGATGAAAACCCGCGCAAAGCCCGGCCGCACAGAGGAATGCACCGCACACCGGACGCCCTCCCTGTCGGCTATCTCCAGAACCCTGCCCAACTCCACCCAACACAGCCCACCCACAGTCCGCCCCGCGCCCGCCGCTTCTATTCTTAACAGGACACGCCGCAAATGACCTGATGGCCATCGACTTTTACCGCACCGCTATCGCCATCTTGCTGTTCGCCTACCCACTCCGCCCTTTTTAGCCCTCTGCCTAACCGGCACAAATTTTCTGCCCAGCCGACGCCTTTCCCGTTGCGGCAACGAGCGCATGCAAGGCTGATTGCCGCCAAGCCCCATCCTTTGACGCCTGCCTCTCGTGTCTCTCGTCCCAGAATTCACGCGAGGCTCAAGAGGATTTGTTGCGCCTGTCAACTCTGCAACGCCCGTGCCGTTTCGCTTTTGTAGCCCTATCCCGAAATTCCGCTGGCGGGAGACAGACGTTGCCCGTGCCACCTGCCCACGGAACGAAACGGCCGTTTCGCTACCAGAGAACGAGGGACGGTCAGTTTTGAAGTTGACGTCTGCCGAGATTTGTATCGCCACTAGTACACCCAAGCCTCAGCGCTTGCGCTCTTCCTCTACTTTGCTTTGTCCCCTTGACTCGCGACCCTCGGGCCTTCCTGCCACCGGTAAAGTATGTTCCGGCGAACTCTACTTCAGACCGTCGGGTCCCCCCGGCGTGTGATGTCTGAAACCACATTGGCCGTATTCGTTGCTTCGTTCATTTCGCACGCTTGAGACAAATTATAGCCAGCCGATACTTTTTTGCCACCAAATGCATAAGTTCTGAGGTGGAAATCAACAGGAGAGACCTCGCACCCTTTACCTATCTCTCTGATGCTGTGCGATGCTTTGCTCTCTACAACACTACAGAAAACTCAGACGAAGCAAAGGCGTGGAAGTGGTACTCGGGAACAAATGCGCCGTTCAGGAGATTAGGGGCATAGCCACGCATTCTCCCATTTTCTACTCCTTTCAGCGCGAACTTCCTGCATGTCGCGTTAGCATCAGCGCAGCTGAACTTGGTCACCTGAGGCAGTAGGCAGTCCAACAGGGCCCCAGAACCACCTTCAGAGTCAACGAAGAAAAGTTGAAACGAGTGCTTTTCAGTCTAGCGTTGCTTTCGATCCGCCTCACGGTTGCGGGAGAATATCCCCGCGACACCGGTTTCCATCCCATCTGAGCGTCGAGCGGGGGCAAGGGGGATTATCGATCAGGGATCGGGCCAAGGATAACTTCGACATATGCGCTATCTGAGAGATGGGGAAAGTGGATGACTTATTCCTGGGTGATCTGCTATTGCTGTTGAAGTATTTGTATAGTCCTCTTCCGGATAGCGAGCCTGGTTCACCCTTGCTCGCCGCGTGGCTTGCGGGAGCATCCTCTCTCGCCCAGGCTGTGAGTGTTGCTGCGTTAGATGTTGCCTAGGAAGACCACCAGGACTGCGCAGTACCTGAAACGCGCGATTAGCGACAGGGATCCACGCAAAGGCTTGAGGAGCAGTTGGCTGCCAGGAAAAGGCCGCTGCGGGTTGTGAATGGGTCCCGTCCCGACTTACCCAGCGATGGCCACGAAGAATTCATTGCACCTCAGCCTGGTGAAAGTGGCCAACACAGCCCCAATGAAGACCATAAACGATACCACGATCGCGATCTTGACGCCGGTCCGATCCCCGCAGTAGGAAAGCGCCACGACGGGCGCCGCAAATGGACCGACGGCACAGAAGGCGATGATGTAGTTGGCGAGCCAGCCGATCCGCAGCTTGGAGTAGAAATGTATGTGCCCGCCGGAGCGCTGTACCGGGTGGGCAAAGAGCCGACGAATGGAGGGAAATGGAAGGACCGTCAGGATGTCTTCGATGAGCGCCCTGAACCAGTCATGCTCTTGCGGGTCCACCAGGGCAATGAGGTCTTGGTAGTTTTCCAAGTAAGACGCTGCCTCTGTTCCGCAAAGAGGTGCGGTGTTGTTCATGTAGTTGAAAATCGACTGGTAATTGCGGTACGTCACCGGCGGCAGTTGAGCCATGGTGCGCGTGCGGACCACGCAGTCGTCTGAAAATTTGGCGCGAGGTCAGATGTGTCCGAGACATCAAAAAGCAGCAACGTGCCCTCACCGTATTCCTTGAGCTTTTCGTTGATCTTGTGGATTAGTTCCTTGCGCTCTGCGTACCGGTGATCGTTGTATTGTCGCGAATGTAAAATATACGGGTCCGCCGACCCAGCGTCTTCGGCGTCTAGATCAAGTAGTTCTCCTTACAGTTCGCGCAGCTCGTCTTGCAAGTAAAGCATTACACGTGCATGCAAAAGGCCGTACCTTCGGCAGATGAAAAAGTTATCGTCGCTGTTCAAGAAGGCTGCCAATTGGGGGTATCCCTGTGGGTGATCCTGAACATGTTCTGGTCTGTACTCGACGGGTTCCTCCTCCCTCAGTGCTTTAACAGCGGATGAGAAGCGACTAAACCGTCGGGGGACAGGTCCACGGCCCGTGGGAGCTTTGGGAGCGTCAGTGGCCCTCGTTTCTACCGTTCACAATTTAACGTCAGGTTGGCACTCGGCTCGCACTGTGATCTCTTACCATCCACGGGGTCATTCCTTGGCGGCTGATTGTTTCCGTGGACGGAGAGTGAGGAGCGTGAGGGTGGTGCCTCTGGCGGTGATGAGCACGCGGCGGGTAGCTCCTGGAGAGCAATCGCTGACATTTCAGCGGCCGAGATACTCTATAGCTGAAGCTAATACACGGATTTAGTTGAAGTGCAAGTACCAGATCGACTGTCGGATGAGCGACGGTATTTGGCAGTGAGCACGAGCTTTGATATGACCAAAAAAAAAGAAGAAGAAGAAGAAGAAGAGTAGGGAAGGACTTGTGCGGGCCAGTAACCTGGAGCCTCAGAGCAGATCCGTCATAGCGGAGCATGCTGTACGCGCTTACCATGCGCGGGATGAACCGATTCCGGTTTACGGTGCTTGACCTGCAGCCATCAGGCAGCCATGTGGCCTTGCTTTCGCACGAACCCCCTGCTAAACGGTGAGACTGTGCGGGAGACAATAGCCACATAACTTGTTATCGAAATATTGTTTAAGGCGATTTTCAAAAGCTTTGTACACTTCAATACCAGCCGAAAGTGCTACGCTTGTTGTCGTGTCTAGAAACGGTACTTGCTTGACGGTGGTAGCAACTCTTATCTTCACATATTTCTGATGTTGTCAGCCCATCTATTATATGTTGAGTTTACACGCGCTAAGAAAAAAAAATTCCTCAGTTCTGGTCGAAAAGGCAGCCAATGATTTGAGCGAAGGTCCAGGGTATTGATGGCTACGGCCACACCAGAGCACTGATGTCTATTTCGTGAAAAGATGCTTGCCGCTCGTTCCCCCAAACATGGCCGTCTTGATACCCCTCAGCCCACTAATTGGCACTCTCTCCTCCTTCGCCTTAACTTTGTCGTATACACTCGGCAGTGTCTCAGCCTTGTACTTCTTCCTCAAACCCTCATACCACTCCTTGTCATAGATCTGCCAGAACTCATCTTCTGTGTAGTATGCGTTGGCGTAGAGCCACTTGAACCCACCAAGCCTCTTGACTTCCGCCTCCAGTGCCCTATTCAACGCCACGAACGGCTCCGCCTTACGGGGACCCGGGCCCCATACGCCAATGTTGAGAAGGTACTGCGGCCCATTGTGCGCAGAAGACGACTCGGCACCGGAATCGGCAGGTGACTGAGATGCGGCAGTTTCGTTCGCCTCCTCCAAACGACCTGTTTGCTTTGGGTTCTTGCCGATCTTGGCGTGGAGCGGGATGGCTGATTCACTCTCGAGGCGCAGCGGGCAGAGCCAGAGCGGGTAGTTCTTGACCTCCTTGTCGACCCAGATGATGAATTCTTCAGCGCTATCAAACGGGAGAGCGAGGTCCTGGATAATGTACTGCTGGGTGAAGCCGCTTGCGTTGAGGGCTGCGTACATTCGTCGGGTGTGCATGAGGCGGTCTAGCAAGAAGCGGGAGAAGCGATCGAAAGGAGTGTAGAAGCGCTTGAAAGCATAGCGGCCGGTCCAGAAGGCGCCTCTGTCATATCGAAAGAGGTAGTCTGTGAGCGGAACGGCCTCGACGTGGTTCTTCTTGCCAATCTTTGTGACAGAATCAGCGTGCAGGTAGAACCAGTTGTCCCATGCGCGGGAAAAGCGCTGGGTCTTGATTGATGGAGAGGAGGGGGCATCGATCAGCTTTCCAAGCATGATGGTGCCTCTATTGAGCGAAAACATGATGCCGTCGATGTACTCGTGCGTATCCTCGGCCATGGCACGCTGGATGGCGCTAGTGGCGGCCGACACGCTGTCCACGGCAACGTATTCCAATTCGACATATTTCTTGGCGGGTATGAGCTGGAGCTCGAACAGAGTGGTCACGCAGAGGGTGCCATAGGTTCCTGGTGCACCGTAAAACAGGTCCGGATGTTCAGTCGGCGAAGCACGGGTAATTTCTCCGGTGGGCAGGATGACATCGCACCAGTTGACGATGCGGTCAAAGAAGCCCCATTTCCAAGAAGAGCTCTCGCCGGCGACGCCGGAGAAGCCACCGCCAGTAGTGATACCTGGGAACTCCATGACGACGGGAGGTATCAGGCCGTATTTAAGTGTTTCCTCGGCAAGAGCGTCCATAGGCACGTTCGGCTGCACCAAGGCAACTTTGCGTTCCGTGTCAACTTTGAGGACATGGTTGAAGTTGCTCATGTCCAGCATCTTATTCCTGTCAAACTGCACGATCCTCGTGCTGTTGGTGGAGCCATGGAAGATGCGAAAGGGCTCCTTGCGGTTGTAGAAAGCCTCGACCTGGGAAGCAACGGCCTTGACGGCGGTGTTGTGTTCGTCCATATTAGACATTAGAAAAGGCTGAGAGAAGAAGACGTGTAGTCAATTCAGTCCGTAATAGCGTGCAACACGTTGGAGCACTGTTATGGAGAAGGTTTGCGGGGTATCAATGGATTCCGAGTCTTCCGTGTGCGGTGCGCGGGGATGGAACGCGCGGCAGCAGGTCACCTGCGGAACGGGCGGGTATCTCTGCTGCACAACTAAAATTGCAATAACTGGATGCACATAACACACGCGAAAGAGAGTGGTGGTACGGACGAGAATGGTGTTGCGGAGACGGCATGGATGGATGCGAGACGCGAATCGTACGATGACGCCATAGGAGCCAGATCCAGACGGCCCGAGGAAAAGCCGCCTCACGGCAGCCATCAACACCAACATTGCTGCGTCCCTTCTCCCGCCCTGCCACCGTGCCGCCATGCAAAGCGATACCCCCCTTTCGTCCTGCCGTCGCATCAGAGTCCTACAATTCTACGTGCCGTGAGATACACTAGTTTCATTCTCCGTTCGAAAGTCGTTTGCGTAGCCGCAGGAGAGCACGCATGCGGGTTCGACAAGATGATGTTTGCTTTCTTCACTTCCTCAAGGAAGGAGTAACATAAAAAAGCACCTACCGAGCGTATACGTCTACTGCGATAATGGTCACCTTTACCTCTGGGCCATCCGCTTCGCCTTACTGCTTGGCCATCTCATTAAGGCTATCTTCGGCGCGTGAGAGAAGCGGAACCGAAGGAAGCTTGATGTTCTCATTCGCAGGCTCGCGAAGCCCCGTACCATCGCCTCTGAACGCTTCGCGGAATGCTTGGACCCGATGCGCTTTCGTAAAAAGTTCTTCCCCTTTTCTGGAGGCTTCAAAGCTGAAGCTGCGTGTTTACGGGGTAGCCGAACGCGAGTTTGACACATGGTACCACGCTGCCCAATGACAGCTCACAACACCTGTCTCGGCCGAAAGATACCAGGAGACCCGAGATATTCGGTTTGCTCTCCAGTGTCGCCCTAAACCAGCACTTGCACTATCTCTGCGCCGCCACTCTGCTCCCAAGCCCGTTCCACCAGCTGATTGCTTCTTTGATTACTTTATGCTTCTGTGTGGGCCTTGTATGGCTTATGCTGGTGAGTTTCACATAAAGCTAGTAGGCCATGCCATCACCCGCGACACTAGTGACGGCCGCTTTCCTCTTTTAACCCCAACCTCCCATCATTGTAATACTGGTACCGAAAAAAGCTCTAATTTCTAGTCTTAATCTCACTTCAAAATGGAGCAGGGCAAATATTCCGAACGCAGCAGCCGCATTAACAGCCTCCAAAATCCTGCGGACAACAAGGAAAAACAATAAAACGTACCGACATCCTCAAGCAGCCCATCCATCGTCAACCCTGATGTCATCGATTGGATAGGACCTGGTGACCCGGAAACCCCCCTGAACTGGACCGACAAGAAGAAGTGCACGAACATCGGCCTAATGTCTTTCATCACCTTTGTAACGCCCCTGGCCTCATCCATGCTTGGACCTGGTATTCCCAACATCCTTGCAGACTTCAACTCCGACAGCAATATTCTGGCTAGCTTCGTCTTGTCCATCTGTATGCTTGGCTTCGGACTTGGCCCACTGATTATTGCACCCCTCTACGACGTCGGCAACGTCGGATTCTTCTTCTGCATCCTCACATGTGCCCTGTCCAACAGCGTCGGAATGCTGATGGCGTTCAGACTGTTGTACGCCTCCGCCATCTACGGACTGCTCCACACCCTCTTCACAACCTTCACCTTCGTCTTCGAGGGCGCGTACGACTTCAGCGGCGGCACCGTCCGCCTGACCTACCTGGGCATCGGCATCGGCATGTTCGTCGGCGTCGTCTATACGGGCCACATGTCCGACCGCGTCATCAAGCAAGCCATCCAGCGCAGCGAGGACATCAAGCCCGAGCACCGCCTGCCCCTGTGGCTGGTCGTGCCGCCCCGCCCTGATACTGCCTGTCGGCCTGCTGATCTACGGCTGGCGACGCACTACGCTAAACAGGTGCATTGGATTGTGCCCATGATTGGGACGGCGTTTTTCGGCTTCGGGTTGACCAGCCTCATGGTGAGTGTCTTCCTCTTTGGGGAATTAATGTACGGAAATACTGACCATGCGGTCAGACTTGCAACCAGACATATCTTGTTGACGCGTTCACGATGCACGACGCTTCGGCCATGGCCGTCCTGGCGTTGTTGACGAGTCTGTTTGACGCCTTCTTGCCGCTGGCCGGGTTAGATATGTATGTACGATGCACTCGGGCTGAGCTGGAGTAACTCGCTGCTCGCGTTCATTCTGCTAGCGATGGTACCGGTACCGGTAGCCTTCAGTATCTACGGAGAAGGAATCCGGAACAGCGGGATCGGGAAGGTGGAGTTCTTAGGGGTTAGCTAGGTATCGTAATGCGCCAGCCGGGCTGACGCAAATAGAACTTATGATTTCTCGAGATTAAAACGTATGACTTACAAGCCTTCCTTGTCATTCACGTGGCAGTCGTTGATTGTAGCTCGCTCTAATTCACACCGCGCGGAACGCCGTCGTATTCGCCCCTTCAGCACGCTCTTCGTATGGCGGCGGCGGCGGCTCATCCTCCTCCGACTCTTCAGCTCTACATCCGCTCGTATCAGACGGAACGGCGCGCTGCTGATGCACCAGGAGGATTGACCGCTTCGGCTGCCTGCGCCGCGTCCTCCTCCTCGCCCGGTATTGGCAGTATATCAGCCCGCATACGAGCAACACGAAGAACGAGCCGTCGCCGAGACACGCCCCGACAATCACAACCCGGAGCGCATCGCTCTCCTCGTGCACCTCTGCAGGCGACAGCGACGTGGCGGAAGGCTGCGATGAAGCCACGCTCGTGGAAGCCTCGGGCGTGCGCCTCTGTCTCCCGCCGAAGCCGCTCAGGGAGCCATGGACGGGCTTGAGGCAGTTGCGCGCGAGGTTGCTGGATGGACACCCGTCTGCGATTGCGATGCTGCCGGTGGAAGTCCCATATGGGGGTGGAATTGTGATATCTGTTTGACCTTGTGTTGTTCTAGTTCCCGCAGGAGAGCATGCTGTATGCATTCAACAACTCATTCTCAGCCGGCATCTCGCTCCATTACTTACATAGAGTATTTTGTGCAGCGGCTAACGCAACGACTGCAGCAACAAGGACGGTGCCGATCATTTTTCGGCTCCGCCTGCACAATGCTGAGGTGTAGTTCCAGCAGTGCTGGGAAGCCCACGGACCACAAAGCTTGGCGCAGTCAGGCCGGAAAACGATTGAGATCGTGTGAGAGGATTGAGGAATTCCCAATAGCAAAGTAAACGCGACTCTGCACGACTTATCTGCATACATAAGCGCACACGGTTTAACTTCAACCGGTTTTGAGGCGCCAAGGCTGATTGCGCAAGGCAGCGTAAGTGCATACGGGATAGCCGAAGGCTGCATCGCGTGTTGTCACCTGGGGAAAGATCGCGTCATTCATACACCGTGCGCACTTATCTCTGCACTGAACATCGGTACCAAATCGTGCAGAAACTTGCTCGATTGGCAAAAAGTGGCCTTCAGAGGAATGGGATTGGGCGGCCTGCTTGAGGAAGGTATTGCCAAGGTTCGGTTGCAGCGTAGGATTCGCACCTCCAAGCAGGGCAGAGAGCCAGCTGCATGTGTACTCGTACCCGCTAAATATAACTACACTTTATCGCATACTCGTATTCTCAACCGAAATGGCCAAGTTGTATTTACTGCCAGAGGCTACGTACGAAGACGGCGGCACGAGAATGTGCAATGTCCCTGTAACTTTCGGTCCAAGAAGACACCGAAGTGCGTCGTACAGTATAAGCAGAATAAGATTAATCGTCCGATCGTCATTTTCTCATGCCTCCATCGCCTTAGCTTTTTACCGTCGAATCCGGACCACCTATGTGAGCCTTAGAGTCAGCATGCGAAGCTAGAAGGTCTGGTGAGACGGCTTTTGGGCCCCAATATGGTGCTACTGTTCAACGAGGCTCGCGGGGTAAGCGGCTCTGTAAGGCTGCATGTGATGCATCAAGCATTGCCTTGCTTTTCCGTATAGTGAACTGCTGGTTGGGTCTCGTTAGTATCACAGTGTCTACCTGCCGAAGCCATTGCCAAGGCCCAACATTTCAGCCATTTCATCGTGTGCGGTATGTTACTCTAAACGAAACCCACCCTCCCATGGCTTACGTTAGGTGAATTGGATCTGATTATGGTATTTTCTTATAGACAGCTTGTTTCCGGTCACTGGAGCTGTGTGGAGGGAGCCGGGAAAAGTTGGAGGTATTCACCCATCAATGTAGACATTGCGGTAAAGCATCAAGGTCTCCGACACCTGACTTCAATTGAAGACTTTGTGGTCGCGCTGAAATATCACAGATTGTCATTGTGTAAGTACAGGGGCCAATCTCCCAATTTGAGAAATTTAATCGAAAAAAAAAATGTGGATTCAGCAGTCGTCCTGGCATAGCTATATTCAATTTTGCTGGGTCGTAGCGTTTGTGTACGCCTGTATGACTGCTTCCATTGGGAATGAGTGTGACCTGTTGTTGGAACTTTCGTGTATTTAAGGTTCAGTAGCGTAGCTTGGCCGTAGCAGGTATAAAAAGGGCCCCGCCCGCCTGCCACGGCTCATCACCAAGAATCTCATTTCACCACCCAATCCAACACCTGTTAATTATGATGCGCGCACATCTACCAACGCGCCCACTTGGAGCCCCTGTCTCCTCATACAACTCAACTGCGGCCTGGGGTAGTAGTCACCACTGACATGTCATCCGGCGACTCAACCGTATTCATAACCATTTCCATGGGCGGAACTCCATCTTCCATCCCTGGATCGGCCATTTCACCGAAGGCATCATGGATGACACTCATCGCCTCTCCCCACTTCACTAGGTTCTGGTCGCGTAGCCTCAACAAGGAGATATGGAGTAGCCAATCCTTAATGGACAGGCAGGGATCCTGGTGATCAGATTGTATGATGCGGCATCGCTCCAGATAGGCACGGTGATAATCGGAAGCCTCGTCGACCCGCCTCGCAACGAAGGGCATGTCTGCAGGCCGGTTGACAATGCCTCCGCGGACTATGTCATTGGCGGTACCGCCGCACACCGGCGTCCTTCCAGTCCATAGCCAAAGGCCTTTCTCTGGCTCAGGAGGATACTTGAGCTTGAGAGTGGAGTCGATGCGTATGTTTGGAGGGATGTCGGGCTTGGAGAATACGTAGATGGGGATAGTAGGCTCGGTCGGCTCGTGCTGCTCCCATCGGGCAATCTGCTGAAACACACGCTTACCAGGAGCGAGAGAGAAGTATTCGCTGCGCGATCTCTAGGCTGGCGTCAGTCTGGAGCCAGATGGTAGGCAGGACGGCAGGTCGGATAGCGGTAGGAAGGTGAGTGTAAGGCAACTTTGCTAGAAAAGTTGGGCTTACCGGAGTCCATGTGTAGCCCGGGACAAAGAGAAGGTCGGGAATGGGACGGCCTGCGAGGGAATGGTCGGCAGGCCGTGCTTGCTTGACGATATAGAGCTTGCCATAAATGAGACCGGCGGCAAATATCTCGTTGATGACGAAGACGAGCTTGCATTTGTCGGATATGACGACGGAGCGGTTGCCATCGCTGCAAAAGTAGGTACCCAGCTGAGCGTGGAGGTCACTGTCGCGGCGAGGTTCGTAGAAGCAGTATTCGGGAGGCAGGGCTGTGATCTCCGTTTCCAGCGGCTCCGGCTCCAACGGCTCCGGTGAAAATTTGTCTGCCATCTCGACCAGCTGGAGAGAGTAAGTGTCTGTTGGAACGGCGGTTGTCGAGTTTGAGAGCTGGTAGAAGGTGAGGTGGCGGCGGCATGGCTGCGGTGCCTTCCATGTCGTGAACGACAGGCCCACCAGAACGGCAGTCGCTGCTTCGAGGGGCGGCTCCGTCACGCCAGCAACAGGCCCGCTCCATGGTAGTTGAAGCTGCTATTCACCATTTCTGCCGTACATTCGCGTCCGGGCGGCTGCTTCCACTGCCTGCTCATCGGCTTGTGTGAACCCAACCACACTGTTTTCATTGCGTCCTTGCCCTTGCTTCACATTTGCAGCGTATCGGCCGTTCCTCACTATTAACGTGGAGCAGTACAACGCCCAATTATCTGGTGGGATTCGAATGAGCGAAGCTGGTCGAAGAAATCGATGACAACAACACCTGGAGCACTGCTCCGATTCCCCGAGTTCACAAGCTGAACAATTTCGCGCAAGAGGATGATGAGCCTGACAAACGTGCTTGCAGTGTTGTACCTCTGGAGCAAAACCTGCCCTAGGTGCTAAGAGAAAGAATCCTGAAAAAGCAAGCAAAATGCAAAAGTAGGCAACAGGCAGCTCGCAGGTTATTGAAGCCGAGGCCCCCCAACGGCTACGTGGTGAAGCGTCCGAAGCGCCCTTGGAAATTGCGGCTCGTCATGAAATACCAGGCATAGAGTTACTCGTCGATGCCACGGAAGTTGGTCCGACTTGTGCATTCAAACGGCAGGCGGAGTTACTTCTCTGCTGCACGGCCGGTGCGGGGCTTTAAACAGACTGGGCTGCTAGCGGGGCCACAAGCGAGCATCTCCCTAGAACGCGTGGAAAGAAGGAAGATTCCCGCCAATGGGATCACTTTGCGGCGCGGCAGTAAGTGGAAACCACCAAGCGGCCGGCCTCCATCCCCGTTTGAAATGCCATTCGTGCTCCCGCTTTAAATCGCGGCTGCGACTTCCGTTTTCCCCCGCCCGCCTCGTTGCTTCCCTCCTTCAACCTCTCCGTCTGCGCACCCTCTGGGCAGAGACTCTCGCCTGCCATGGCGTCCTCAGTGGCAACTCCGCTGATTCTTGGAAGCCTTTCTCACCTCGTTGTGAGCAGACATGACGGCGTCGAGTTTGACGCGCACCCCTGGCAGCTTGTTTTCGCTTATCTCGGATGTGTCGCTGCGCTGCTCTCCTACAACTTTTCGAATCCCCTGCTCCGCCCTCTCCACGCATTGGGGCGGACAGTTCTCTCAGCTACGCTCTTCAATGTCGGCTTTTTCGTCAGCTTGCTCGTCTACCGTCTCTACTTCCACCGTCTGCGCAAATTTCCCGGTCCCAAACTCGCCGCCCTCTCCCAGTTCTATGCGATGAGCCTGGCAGCCAAGGACATGAAACTCTGCCAGGAAGTCCAGAATCTGCATCAGCAGTATGGTGATATAATCCGTATCGGTAGGCCGCCTAACTCCAGCAGCCAATGAATCCAGGGCTTACGTTTGCAGGTCCTCGCTACCTCTCAATCAACAAAGCGGAGGCAATTCCGCTCGTTTACGGTAGGACATCCAGCTTGAAAGAGTGGGTGGAAGATGCTCACAGGCACAGGCCCCCCAATGCGCTGCGTCAAGGCCGCTTGGTACGCTCAGACCGGCGGTAACCCCGAGTACTGCTCCCTCAATCAGACCCGTGACCTTGACCTTCACCGCGCTCGCCGCAAGGCTTGGGATCGTGCTTTCAGCATGAGAGGTGAGCATGTCGCAGTTGTGAGCCTTTCCATGCCGCAGTGCTGAACAACGTCGCAGCTCTCGACAACTACGTTCCTCGCCTGACTATCCATTGTGACAAGCTCATCAAACAGCTCCAGGCTCGCAAAGACCAGCCCATAGACATCCAAAAGTGGGCCTCATTCTTTGTATTCGATGTCATGGGAGATGTTGGTCTGGGCAAAGGTTTCGGCACCCTGGACAATGGCGAAGACCACCCAGGAATTGCCGCCGTCCACGATTCCATGTACGCTGTCGGACTAATGACACCTGTACCGTGGCTCATTAGCCTGCTTACAGCCATCCCCGGCGCTGCTTCTGCTATCCAAGATTTCCAGAAATACTGCGCTGGTGCCGTTGAGGAGAAGGAAAAGGTAGGGAAAACAGCCGGCCAACGCGTGCACATCTCTGACGCGCCATTCCAGACGCTCAACAAAGACACCGAACCCGGCGACATCATGTCCTGGATCCTCAAGGCCAAGTACGAAAACGACCGGTCTGCTCCGCCTGGCGTTCAGGCTCTTCACGAGGATTCTCGTCTCATCATCGCCGCCGGAAGGTACGTCCACGTCCGCCACTTCCCTTCCTCATTGAAGCCCTCACTAACCACCATCCCCAGCGACACCACGCTCGCCGCCCTTACCAATCTCACCTACTACCTCTGCCGCCACCCTGCAACCCAAAAATCCCTCCAAGCTTCCCTCGACGCCGCCTGCCCGCCCGGCGCCGCCTCGTCCTCCTACGACGCAATCAAGTCGCTCCCCTACCTCGACGCCGTTATCAACGAAACCATGCGCCTCTGGCCACCCGCACCCGCCGCAATGCCGCGTCTGACGCCGCCCGAAGGGCTTCAAATCGGCGACGTCTGGATCCCGGGAAATGTCACCGTCGCCGTCCCACCGTACACGGTGCAGCGCGATCCACGCAACTTCGAGCGCCCCGACGAGTTTCTGCCGGAGCGATGGACGGAAGGGCGCGCGAAGCCGGAGGAGGGCGGGTTCATGCCGTTTTCGCGCGGTCCGGCAAACTGCGCGGGGAAGAATTTCGCGAAGATGGAGTTGAGGATGGTGGTAGCGAGGCTGTTTTGGGAGTTTGAGTTCGAGTTGGTCGAGGATGAGAGGGCGGCGAGGTATGAGGAGCGGCTGATGGATACGGTGTCGTTGACGGTGCCGGGGCTGAATGTTCGGATCAGGCAGAGGCGGGCCTGAGTGTCAGTAGGCAGAGGAGGTCTACGGCACTAAGGAATTCGTTACGCGTGGTGGTGTGCTCGTCTACCGTCCACCGCTGCTCTAAGTCATAGCTAGATGATAGGTCGCCTCGTCAATTCATCACTTTCCCCTACATCACGCCCGCACCTCCCCATCCTCCTCTTCCTCCTCTTCCTCCTCTACCGACGGCGCCCAATCCTCCGCACCCTCCCCCCCACCCTGTCCGCCGCCAATCCCGCACTCCCGGCTGTTCCCATCATCCCCGCCTCCACCTGCCGCCGATACGACATGCCCCGCAGCCGCTCCGTCTCGCGCGGCGTCTGCGCCAGATATACTTCTACCGCCGCCGCGTGCAGCGCCAGCGCTGATGGCGTCGCCGCTCATGGAGCCGTGGACGAGGAAGTGCTGCTGCGGGTTCGCGCCGGAGAGGTCCGGGGCGCAGGAGGGGTAGGCGGAGAGGAGGTTTGAGTTGGTGTTGGAGCAGGAAGAGGAGAAGGAGGAGGAAGAGGAGGAGGAAGAGGAGGAAAAAGAAGAAGTGATGGTCGCGGTGAGTATCATGATCAAGCGAGCTGTTATAATTGTGCTGAGCTGTTGGATTCGTTTTAGGTGGGGTCAGTGAAATTAATTTCTTTTTCTTGGGTTGGATGGGGGAGGCGGTTGAATGGAAGTCGAGATAGGGAAGGCGGGCGAGAGTGAAGCCGAGGAGGGCGCCTGTGGCGCAGTCAGTATTCTTTGTCTCCCTGTTACTGTCTGATGGTGGAGCAGCAAAGTGGAGGCACAGAAACTGTTGAACCGGGTAGGTGAACCAAACGAGAGAAGAAAGGTTGATTGATGAAGGAGGCCAGCCGGCGTTGGTCTTAAGGGCCAACGCTCGGTGGTGACTAAGCTACTGAAGCAAACAACCTAAACCTGAAACGGCCTAGCGGCTGCCACTGGAACCTTCCACCCAACAGAAACCTTTTGAGGCACAGATAGAGCTGCAGAGAGGAAGAAGAATACAAATTTATATCCTGTCCTGAAGTCGAAAGGGTTGCATATCTTGCGGGCGAGTACGTTGAGGCGGTCCGTCGGCGGTCGAGGAGGCCGAGCCATGATTTGAACTTTCCCAACCAGGAAAGTCGTATATGGACAGAATAGATAAAATGCTGTGAATGATGCGGCCCTCAAGGGGCCGCGGTGCTGATAGCATCTGAAAGATGAGAGCTCAGCTTTACAGAGGCTTTCCCTCCGGTAGATATCTCTGAAGAAGCAGTTTGCAGACTTCCTGGGCAAAGTGCCTCATGATGGAAGAAAACGAGGGTGATCGTTCAATATGCAAAACGACAACGGAGGGACTCGGCAATGCCAAGTGCGCCCCATCCGCTGTCGGGCTGTGCCTGTGCAGACGTCGTGCGGTGGAGCAGAGTGTCTGGCGCCTAGCGTGGCAGCGGCGCGGAAGGATCCGACTCCTCGTCATCGATTTTGGGCTTCCGGGGCGCAGCTCATAAGAGCCTTGCAAGCGTCTGCACCAGGCTGCAAGACTAATGCTGCATTGAAATCCCCCATGGCATTCGGCAAGAGCTCGAAGATTGCAGCGTCAAGCATTTACATACCGTGCCAGACTCCGCACTGCAGACAACCGGGCCCTGGACATCTGAGAAGGAGACGATAAGAAGCGCGGTGGTTGGACTCGCTCGCATCCAAAACACACAGCACTCCCGCGCGGGCTTCAATTTGCGCGCCATGGTAGGCGTGCCTGGCAGATCCAAAGGCTGCGCAACGTGCAGAAAGCGCAAGAAGGGGGTGAGGCTCAGTCCAGTATCACGGCACCAGAGGGGGCTCGCGCAAAGCTAACGTGATTCGGCAGTGCGATCTCCAGCGACCGGCCTGCGGGCAGTGCGCCAAGTCAGGTCTGCAGTGTGCGGGCTACGAGCGCCAGTGCATCTTCATCAACCACGCCGCCGTTGCCTCGTCCAACGCGCTGGTGACGACCAGTCAGGCTGCTGGCCCGTCACAGACTCCCTCCCGGCGTCCAACACAGGCCTTCGATCTCCCGCCCCGGGGGATCGTCCTGCCCGACGCGCTTACGCGCTCGGCTTACGAGCTGAAGTCGCTCGGTTTGTTCTGGGAAACTTATCTGCCTCGCGGCCGGGCCTTCACCGCTTTCCAAGGCCAGTTTACTACGGGAAGCTGGCTGGGTGCCGTGGACTGTCTATACCACCGCGACGACACGCTCAAACATGCACTGCTTGCGATGAGCCTGGGAACAGTTGGCCAGCGGCTCGGCGATCCATGGATGATCCAGCAAGGCATCATCTCCCACGGTCATGCCCTGAGGACCATGGCTCTTGCTGTACAGTCGCCTGACATCTCCCGGCGAGATGAAGTCCTCGCCGCCACAAGGCTCCTTGCTCTTTTAGAGGTATGGTACCCAGCATATTTGCCCGGCTGTCGACTGACCGGCTTCCGTGCAGATACTCTTTGGCGCGAATGATCAGGACAAGTTTGCTCAAGCGCGCAGCTGGAGTAGTCATGTGGAGGGTGAGCTTATTCTCTTGAAGGCGCGAGGTCCGCACGCGCACATGTCTGGCCTTGCGCACCGGCTCTTTGCCGACGGACGCCTCAGTGCGGTAAGTGTTGCTCGGGCCAGGCATTGTATGAAGGGACTGATGACCATTATAGATAATCTCAGCCACAAGATCTAGGAGGCGGACCGTGCTGAGCAACCCTGAATGGAAGGAGGTGCCATGGCTGGCCATGCCGAAGACTCCAAAGGATGCTCTGTTAGACATCATGGTAGAGATTCCGGCTGTACTGGAGAACCTGGACGGTATCGAGGGTGCCCGGAGCCTGCAAGAGAAGCACCTCCTCGCTGAGCGAGTCCTACAAAGCTGCTGGGCGCTGGATGTGCAGCTCACCGAATGGGTTCTCAACATCAACGCCGTTGCAAACCTGGACCTCGACAGCCTCGCCCACGTGGCAGACACTGGAGACATCGCTATCGCCCACATCATATACTTGTACTGGGTGACGTGCATGTTTGTGTCGAGGATCCTGGCCTTGGCGAACGGGGATTGCGTGGAGCCGCAGCTCCTGCCTCCGCGGTTCGACGAACGCGTGTATGCCCGTAAGATTGCCCGTTCTGCTTCTTATTTCTTCCAGAAAGAAATGGGCACCTGGAGTGCGAACGCGTCGTCCTTTCCCATCGGTATTGCGTTGAGTGTCCTTTGCGACGCAGCGAAACAGGGCGGGGAAGATCGAGAGCTGATCATGAGTGTCCTCTCCCAAGGCGACGCTGGCGACGCCATTGGCAAATTCCTTAACAGCATGCGTGCCTGGTATATTGTCGCCCAGTGCAGGCCCAGAGGGCCGCCATGATGGCTGTTTCGTCCTTCGACGCAGTGGCGCGACGGCTGTGCTGACGATCTGAGATTGTTCGGCGAATGGGTGCGCATGTGCGAGTGACGGAGCCTGAAGAGCGTGGCATACCAACATCATGCGCGACTTCATGGGTGGCCGGCTGCACGGTGATGATGGTATACAAGCGCTGGTGGGCGGGTGATATTGGAGGGCAAAGGTTCACTGAGGGCGTGCAGGGACAGCCAAGCACGGCCAAAAGCGATCAGGACAGCATCAACCCCGGCTCTTCCTCGAATGCCCACTCATGGCGAACTGTCCGACGAAAAGCCTACAATGGGGAAAACCTCCGAAGAGTAAAAACCCATGATCTACGTTTTTGATTCTCCTTCAGCTGAAGAGTTCGCCCAGTGAAGGGCCCTCGTTACCTTCAACTAAAGGAAGGGGAAAAAGGACTCGGAAAGTCCAAAAAACCCTGATCTACTTCTGAAGAGTCCGCTCAGTTAAGAGTCCCTCGTTACCCTCAGAAGTAGATGAAGAGGAAAGAAAGAGACTCGTCCAGCGGAGGGGGGGAGGGGGTTTATATATGGGAGGCATGTGCTCCAGATCAGCAGAGCGCTCCAGATCAACTGAGCAATTCTCACTTCGGATTGGCTGAAAATGCTCGGCTGGCATCCGAAAAAAGCAGAAGAGACGTCATTGCGTCACAGGCAGGAGGCTGCTACGGGCGGCGGCATGGCCACGCAACGCCGGCGAGCAGTTGATCGATGGCACTTCTACACGTAATTAGAATCACGCTAGACTATTTTCGGACGCATTGATATTCAGTCGTTCACGTTCAAATCCTTCGTGTCTTACTCAACACCCGTGGCACTGGAAGGAAGCCACACTGAAGAGGGCCGCCGCAACCCAAACCCGACCAACGAAATCTATCACCCAGCCTGCCACCACCGTCATGCTGGCCTCTCCCGCAGCCCCTGCCACCGCTGTCCATCTTCATCACATAATGGTTCTCTAGCTCCCGCGGCTCATTCTTCTGCGTCTCAGTGCTCAACTCCGCGACCTCCCTGCCTCTCAACTTGCCATCCACCACCCACATCTGCCGCATTCCCAGCCGCGCCGCCGCAGCGCCCGCCTGCCTCTTCCCCCTCCTCCTTCTCCTCCTCCTCCTCCTCCTCCTCCTCCTCCGCCACCACCAGCATCACCAACGCCAGTCCCCCAATCGCCGCACCCAACTCAACCTCTGCCTGGGCCTCCGCCGACCATCCCCCAGCAGCATCCTGCACAAACGGCCTCAACACCCCTCCCCACGTCTCCGTCCACCCGCGCGCATCGCTCATCTGCACCAGCATCCCATCATCCTACACTTCGGTGCTCTTGAAGTTCTCTGCTGCGAACGCCGGGCCCGGCGCCTGCGCTAGCCACGCTGCCCCACTCTGTCAGTTCTGCGCGAGGAAAGCGCCTTACAAGAAAGCCCGGCCGAGGAGCATCGGGGCCTGCGGGGCGGTGGAGACGGCGGTGGGTGTGTAGGGGCGGCTGGGGAAGTAACGGGTTGTGCCTTTAGAGGTGATGAGGGAGGAGATGTGAGGTTGAGGACGGTGAAGGGGATGGATACTGATGCCGCGGAGGAGGAAGTGATGCTGAAGGTGGAGCTTAGGGCGTGTGGGCTTGTGAGCGGACGTGTATAGGACGCGTCGTTCGTGTCCCGCGGGTAGAGGCCGTAGCTTGGCAGGTGGGTTACTGGGAGGTGGGCGGCGATGTTGTCGCAGGGCGTGCCGGGGAGGTAGAAGTAGGGGACGCCGGGGTCGGCGCGCACGGCAGGGGAGAAGAGGAGGAGGAGGTGGTGGTGGTGTTGGTTTGGAGGAGGTTAGTGATGGGCGTGTCGGTGCTGTTGAGGTAGGCGGAGGCGCCGCCGGCGACAGCGAGGGAGTTGCCGGCCAGGGAGATGAAGCTGTTATTTGTGGCGGTTGTGGACGTGGAAGTTATGCGAGATTGGTCATAGCCGCCGAGGATGAGGCTGCCGGATATGTTTTGCGTCGCGGAACCCATGTGTAGCCCGTAGCTGGTACTCGGGATGATGCCTTGGTTGTAGGCATTGGAGAGGTAGAAGTTTTCCGAAACGGCGCTCCAGTTTGCGGCAGTCCAGTCGTAGGTATTTTGCCTCCTTAGAGGGGTAGGTAGCCGACGTCTAATGTGTAGGATGCTCCATGCAGGTATATGGCAGATAAATTGTCCGCAACGGCGGCCCATGACGCGATTGAGGAATTCGGAAGCTCCAGTTTCTGCGTTTGTAAGTGTTAAACGCTCTGATATATAACGTAGCTTCCCTTCCAGACCCAGCACATCCATTGTTTATGCCCCCGCTTCGTCTCTCAAAGTCGAAGGCTCAAACTGTGCGCTGTTTTGATCTGCTCGGAGGGACTGTGCTCCGCTAGTGCTCCACATTCCTGGAAGTGTTTCTGACAGTCGGCATCTTGCGATTAGCAAATGCTTGCATTGACAATGACAGATGTTTCCATAAGCGATGGTATGAATCATTGTGTCTTGCAACAAATTTCACCAGCACTTATAAGACTTCATTTTGTGTATACATAGAGTGGATTAAGCTTTCCCCGGGGCTCAGGTAAGCGCCGGGGTGCTGCTCAAGCAAATGGCGGTATTTTCATCCTCATAACGCTTGTGGTATGCGACTGAAGCCCTTGCGATTCCCTTGGGCCTTTCCCTTTCCCATTATTTATGGTAGATTGCGCTCAATCATGCGAAAGGCAATATCTGGGTGTATACCGGTGCGGACCGGGCCCGGCACTAGGGATAAGGCCATAATCGCTACCAACCTCCGCTCTTTTCTCCGCTATCTCTGAACCAGCCGTGGGGATCCATCAGCATCTACACGATCTCATGAATGCAATGGTCACTTGATGATATCATTACTTTCTGGAAGTAGATAGCTACTGCCTAGGAGCCTGAATATTTCCCGCTTTTCTTCATCAATTTGTCCATCGGTGAAGAATACAACGGTCGCCGCCCACGACCTATTCTTGGGCGCTTGTCGCTACATTAGTTGGCGGAGAGAGCCGACTCAAAACCATAATCGACTAGGCAGTACTTCATACAATCTTTTAATTTTCCGGGGCCATTTTTTGCAAAAGAGACGCAAAGTTTTACCACTGTGTTGGTGTCCCAATTTACTACAGCAAGTTAGTCTGGAACGGCATTTTGACCTTAGGCGTGCTTCAAGGCTTGAGCTAAATTCTCCCCCGGCTGTTCCCAAATACTTTCAGTGGGACAGCAAATATTTGCAGAGGGTGTATGCGCCACCAGAAAGGGTGCGTGAAGACGGACATGACGAATACGGAGCAGCATTCGAAGCTAAGGTATTAGTTGAAAAATCGTGTAAACGAGATAGCAGAGTGTCAGATCTGTTATCTATCTGTATGATCTTTTGAACCTAGCTCCTCGAATTGACGATGGGGCCACGAGCGGAAGTGTTCAAAGCAGAACAGCACGTACACTGTCTTGGAATTACTGTCTAGACTTTCCCCGAGGTTTTGCCTCGGCCGAAACAACTTTTATAAATGTCTGCTCTACGGAATTCTCTCTCTATCATCTTTTGCCAATGCCATACTGGATGAGAACGTGAAATTAGCATAGGAGGATACCGAAGTCATCGTTCAAAATGACTTCTTTGCAGTGCTCATCAGATAGTTAGAACTGCTGCGTCATACACGACCTCTTTAAAGTCTACTCCACTGCTTCATCTCAGTCGTTTAGTCCACTCCTCAGCTGAATTCGAAGAGAAGTCAAGTGTTATTGGGCGAAAGTCCAAAAAGTAATTTCATGGGGTCACAGCTCCTGGACGTCGACGGAAGCATAGAACGAGCTCATCTGGCAACTCATCACGCAAGCGCAAGTATGGCAGGACGCGCTGGACTTGAACTCGGGACGCTCAATATACGCGATCGACGTGTATTATTCCGCGGCAAGGCTCATTTTAGTAGCCGTGCTAGCAGAGCGGTCAGGAGTAAGATGCACTGCTGTGCCAGCTAGGATTTAACACCGCCTACATCCGCCTTAAGACCGCTGTATGTGGGTCTTTTGGAACGCACTGGTTCTAAAGAACCCCATAGGATGGAGATGACGTACTAGTATCCTGGCAAGGCCGGCGATATTGATGCGCTATTGTTCCGAATTGGCAAATCAACCCGCTCGATACGCCCTTTTGAAGATTAGCCAGGAACAAAAGCCGGGAAAAAAAAAATTCCCGCTTGGCTCAGGAACATGCTCCGGGCCATGACTTCACGCCTTTAGCGCACCTTAGTTGCTCAAGTGTCATATAAGAAGAGGCATACTTGCATGAGCAAAGAGCTCACCATCGACTACCACATTCGTTGATCTCCGCGACCAGTCATCATGGCCGTCCTCTCCCAAATTCTACCGGTTATCGCATTGCTCTTTTCTCTCGGTGTACACTCTTTTCCAGCCGCTGCCCGAGACAACATCGCCGCCCCAGCCGCAGACCTCCACACCGTCTACCAATATCCCCTGGGCACCTGGGTCGAGAACATCGCCGTCCGTCGCAATGGCAATCTCCTCGTAACCTTCACGCAGCCCAGCGCCGACCTGCACCAGATCAATCCCTCCCACCCGCCGCCTCAAACCAACGACACGGCCACCACGCTCGCCCACCGCTTCGCCAACCACACCCAAGTCACGGGAATTGCCGAATACCGCCCCGACGTCTTCGCCGTCATCGCCGACAACAGCGTCTACAGCGCCGACTTCCGGAACGGCACGACCCCCTCCATCAAGCCCATCACGACCATCCCCACCGCCGGCTTACTCAACGGCATGGCGCACCTGCCGCACACGCACACACTGTTCATCTCCGACTCGCAGCTGGGCTTGATTTGGCGCGTCGATTCGCGGAGCGGGGCGTACGCGGTGCATCTGCAAGACGCGACCATGGCGCCGAGTTCGGAGCTGGGCCTGTCATTGGGGATCAACGGACTGCGGTATCTGGACGGTTATTTGTACTATGTGAACAGTCCCAAGCGTTTGTTTTGCAAAGTGCGGGTGGATGAGGTTACTGGGCATGTGGTTGGCGAGGCTGAGGTTATTGCGGAGGGGGCGTTGGCGGACGACTTTAATGTGAGGGCAGAGGATGGAGCGCCGGTCGCATATCTAGCCGGGCTGAACGATAATGTTGTGACGAGGGTGACAATGGGTGGGGAGAAGGATGTTGTGGCCGGCGGGCTGAACAGTACGGATGTGGCGGGCGCTACGAGCGGGGCTTTTGGGAGGACGGAGGCGAATGAGGATGTTTTGTACGTGACGACGGGAGGGGCCAGTGCGGCCCCAGTGAATGGGACATATGTCGAGGGAGGGAAGATCGTTGCTCTAAAGTCGGCGGAGTGAGCTGGCTGGTGTGGTCTAGCGAGCTTGAGGATTCGGACCTTGTAGAGTTCAAGGAAGCTGAAGAACTTGGCCAGAGTAATCGGCAGTCTAAGCCTATGATCGAGAGCGGGGATTTGGGCGGATGGGACGACCCTCACTTTGACTCACAAGCACACCTACTGCCGTATTTGGTATAGCCACTCCAAGTATCCAAAAAAGAGAATCTACTTCAATCATCCACAATCGCGATCTTCTCCCCTCCCACCACTTCACCCAATCTACATCGCCGCCGCCAGACCGTCCGCACTGAAGCTCATAGCGCTGCGCAGCCATCATGACCTTTGATATGATAGCTTTCCGTCGGACACGCTGTCCGTATCGCGTGACCAGTGCCGAACCGGAAGATCTGGATGAAATCCCGCAGTAAAGCCTCGAAGGTGCCTCTAGCGCAGCCAATAGTTCGCGGTCATATGAGCCTTGATTCTGACCCCCACCCAATGCCAAATAAAGGCACATCGGGGCTTTCTGAGAGTCCATCTTTCCCCGGTCTTACCGAGAAGAAGCTGCGCAAAATATTCCATGTAGCTGGTCTGGGAAACTGGTGGCTCTGAGAGCTACTTCGTTTGACTTTGTCTGCTGCGACTCCTTACAGCTATCTTCTTCGTCCTCCGGAGGTACGACCATCAACGACAATATGAGTGGCAGCACCTGTCCCTGAACTGGCTCCTCTCATGGCTCAGTGGTATTGCCAGAGCCTGTGCGCCCATACCGATCACAAAGAGTTTGGGTCGACTCAAATTTATCTGATTTACTCAATATCCACGGCGTATAGTCTACCTGAAGGCTTTCAGCGCGGCACGTTGGGGATTTGCTGGATGCGTGGGATTCTTTTGGGATTTGAGTAGCCGGTAGAGCCCCTAGTATCGACTGCGAATTCACTTCAGAAACTTTGTTCGTTGACATAGATGATAGGCGCTTTACAGCTCTTGCGGACCTGTGGATTGTCTTAAGCCTAGTGTTTGATCCAATGGCCGGAACCTGATACACTGTATTATCAGGAATTCGATTCTCCCACTGAAGGTGCACGTATAGGGGAACCGAGAATTTAGGATATGTACCAACTGTACTTCAACCGTACGTAAAAAAATCTATTACGAAGAGACTTCACAAGGTATTCAGTACACACTCAGCTCGTTCACCCTCCCGTCCAAGCCAAAACATAAAGTGCAGTTCTCAACCCAACCCCAGAGAAATGTGGCCTGGTCTCATTATACTTGAACTTAAGGTACTATGCTTGGAATCCAGTCTCTGCCTTGGCCGTGCGCTCCAAGTGCTTGAAAATTACAAACATGCTATCACGCAAATGCGGTCCCTTCGACAACTGACCACAGTGGTTTCTGGTCAAGCAAGTCTCACAATGGTATGATGCTAAGCCGGATAGATGCAACGTCCCTTTACTCAGTGCATATAATATCTCACTCTCGCTTTTGTGATAATTGCCCTGCAACCGCAAGAAGGTGACGATAAAAGCTGGAATAACGAGACCGAACGGTACCTTTGGCGTCTGAGGCTTTCCAGCTGTTTCACTTTCAACTTTAATCATATGTACAATTAGACACCTATTGGGATTCACCGATCATCCACTCGGTCCAAGCCTTAGTGGACCTCACACCGATTGGTTCCACTTGAGCTTGGATCGCACCACTAAATTCACCGCTACTGAGTGCCGTATGGGGCTATTTGTCCACACTTTCAAAGCTTCCATCGTCGAAGGGGCCTATGGGGAGGACGAAGTGGAGCAGTGGCGTGACATAGAGGTGTCGCAGAGAAACCTTCATCATGCCGCGCCCTGGGTCCCTCTGGAGAAGTCAATGTTAGAAAGGGTCCTGGATCGTATTCGCCTTGAAGGGCCAGGAGCTTGAAATTGAAAGGACTGGGTATGAGGCAGTTATCCGTTATCTCGATCAGCTTTTGCCTGGGCATTTTGCATACGGTCTCGATCCCAGTCTCGATCAGGAAGTCGCTGGGCTACTGGATAACATGACCAGCTGAATTTATTAGCCGTCGGGTGAACGGGGGCTTTGGCCATATTACCCATCAGCCTATCCACTGCGAGCTGTTTGGTTTAGCCAGTCCACGATTTCAGACTGCCTCGATCCGGAGGATAAAGCTGCGTACGCCGTCGGAACCATATCGGACGCTATCACAAAGAGCATCCGCGATACAACGTTTATCATGAAGCATCAGAACGGTGAATAGTGGAGATCACACATCGTCGAAGGAAAACATTCCTGGATGTTACTTTTGTCAGAGTCGAATGGAGCGGGATCATTCTCTCAGCCCTTGTCTGGGTAATGTATACAGTCCTTTGGATTGAGACTGCATGGAAGGCAAGGAATGCAAAGCTAAAAGCTACAAGCATGGCGCAGCAATCCGCTGCCTCTCTTGTTCCTGTACCGCGACAGGGGAGAGGCCAATGGAACATGTGGTGTGACAGATAGCGCGGTCGTAAAGCGCGCAGAAAGCGTGAGTATGCGGCTGTATGTTGCGGAGGGTGAGGCGAAGCTCATCAAGTCGTAGTTCTTCGGACCACAGCGGGAGGATGGATGCCATAATGGATCTGTACATTAGCTTCGAAGAAGGCATGGTGTCTGGGAAGTTGACTAGTCTGGGGAGATGGCGCAGTAAGTGCGAGAAACTTGATGGTTCTACCCTTTTATTCAACACTGTGCAGCGAGAAGCCGTGCGGTGTCCCACCGCGTTGATTGGAGCTGCAGGAGCTGTGAGAGCTGACAGCGAGAGAGGAAGAGAAGGCAAATCATGTTGGCGACGCGCTTGGGCATGAAAGCGGCCGCAGCGCAGGGCGTGGAGCGGTGATTGGCGCAAAGGGCAAAATGGCCGGCGTCATCGGTCGAGCAGGCAACAGGGCAGCTCCGTATCAGTTGGCTATCAGCTTGCGCCCCAGCTCCTTAGCACTCCACATACACATCAACCGCTACCATGAAATCTGCTACCATTCTCTCATCTTTCGCCGCCGCCGCTTCGGCGCTGTCCATTCTGCGCGATGGCCAGGCCCCGCTCAAGCAACCCAACCTCCATATCGGCGACGAGCCTGCCGACGCCGCGGCCGAGTCGTTCCTGATCGAGCTTGCCCCCGGTGAGACGCGCTGGATCACCGAGGACGAGAAGTGGGAGCTTCGCAGGGTGAGTAGCCCTCTGCAACCGGGTGGCGAGCCTGCCCGCTAACAGCCCGTGCAGCAAGGCATCAACTTTTTCGACATCACCGACACCCAAGACCTCGGCTCGACCGTGAGGACCGCCGCCTCGGTCAAGTTCCCGCCCACCACCTCCTACAATGATACGGTCAAGCCGTTGCTCGAGCAACTGGAGAAGAAGAACATGCGCAAGCACCTGGAGGTCTTCACCGCCTTCCACACACGCTACTACAAGTCGCAGTACGGCGCCGAGTCGTCTGCCTGGCTCCTGTCTCAGGTGAACCAGACACTGGCCGACGCCGGCGCGCTAGACCACGGCGCGACCGTTAAGCCGTTCGAGCATCCCTGGGGCCAGAGCAGTATTATTGCTACCATCCCCGGCAAGAGCGACAAGACGGTCGTGATTGGTGCCCACCAAGACAGCATAAATCTATTCTTCCCGTCACTCCTTGCGGCTCCCGGTGCCGACGACGGTAAGCAACTTACTTTTGGCTACCGGTCAGAACCCCGCTAATCCTGAGTCCACCCAGATGGGTCTGGTACCGTCACCATCCTCGAGGCATTGAGGGTGCTGCTGACCGATGAGAAGGTTCTCAAGGGAAGGGGTGAGAATACGGTCGAGTTCCACTGGTACTCGGCTGAAGAAGGCGGTCTTCTCGGCTCGCAGGCCATCTTCCAATCCTACCAGAAGGAGGGCAGGGAGGTCAAGGCCATGCTGCAGCAGGACATGACGGGCTACGTGCAGAAGACGCTCGACGCGGGTGAGCCCGAGTCGGTCGGCGTCATCACTGACTTTGTCGATCCCGGCCTTACCGAGTTCATCAAGGAGGTCGTCACCACCTACTGCGACATCCCCTACGTTCTCACCAAGTGCGGCTATGCCTGCTCGGATCATGCGAGCGCTAGCAAGGCCGGTTACCCCTCTGCTTTCGTCATCGAGAGCGATTTTAAGTACTCGGACAACAAGATCCACACCACGGAGGACAAGATCGAGTTCTTGAGCTTCGATCACATGCTGCAGCATGCGAAGCTGACGCTTGGTCTGGCATACGAGCTGGTGTTTGCCAAGTTCGATTAGAGGGGTGGCACATTGGCCAACCACACAGCCTGTTTCTCCGCATTTCTTGTTTGTCCCCTGTCATACATTGGTTCGCCTGCGCCGATAATGAGGAGGTACAAAGAGGAGACACGAAGCCACCAGGGGCACTGTTAAGCTTGAAGCGGAATAGAGGCTGTTGAACATTTCCACGTGCATTTGAAATTCTACCGAGTTGAGGTTAAGCTTCCCCCGCATTCGGCCCTGGCCGCCCCAGACGCTCCCCCGGACGCCACAATTGATCTGCAGGTACTAAGCACTATCTCTTCCCTTTTCGAGCTGTAGCCGCGCCTTTATTTTATTCTCCTATACCGTTGTGGTCAACATCCATGTGCAAAAAGCCGGTGTGCCGAGGACGGTTGGAGGTGTGGGAAAGCTTGATCCCTGCCACTCAGGCCAGGAACACGGCGCTACTCGGTATCACGCTCGAGCCTAGGTACTAGGCCGAGTGGGCCATTGAACGAGTGGAGATGAGGAGCTGCTTCAGTACGCGATCAGCACCTTCCCTACCACGGGAAAAGAGCAACGGGATGTCTACTCGGCGACATGTGCTCAGCACGAGAGGGGAGGAAAGCACTCGACTATAAGAACCAAGCGAACGATTGCGACATTCCCCCAGCAGCAAACGACAAGCTCCTCGCAACAGCAATCAGCCAATCCATTGCTGGAACCAGTTGTCTACACATTTGCTTCTGCCCGTCTCTTCCCATACTCATCGCCAGTCAGCGAAGATGAAGCCCTCCACCCTCATCGCCTCCCTCGTCGCCGCCCTCCTCCCCACCACCGTCTCCGCCCAGGCCGGCTGCATCTCTTCCGCGCAGTCGCTCGTCCCCAGCTGCGCGCAGTCCTGCCTCCTCTCGGCCAAGTCGGCCATCGGCTGCACCGTCGAGACCGACTTCGCGTGCGCTTGCTCCTCGTCGGCGGCCCTCCAGACCAACCAGGCCCTCACCGCCTGCGTCCTGTCCGCCTGCAACAACAACGTCGCCACCGCGCTGCAGGCTTCCGCGGGCGCCCAGTCCATCTGCTCCTGCGTCGCGACTGCCGCGCCGGACAGCGGCGCCGGCGCGACCACCGCGCCCGCCGCGACGG
>JAJJID010000610.1:0-18983 GCA_022204955.1 Macrophomina pseudophaseolina
AATAAGCGGTAACGGGTAACGGTCCTTCCTAGTAATTCGATTTAAGGCTCGGTAATCGCAGTAGAAACGGAGCCCCCCTCCTAGTTTCTTTATAAAGAGGATAGGGGCGGCGGCGGGCGAGTTACTAACTCGAATAAAGCCTTTATTAAGGTAATTATTTAGCGTTTTACGAAGTACTAGGAGTTCGTTACGGGACATATTATATAGAGGTCCCTATAGCGGTTCTAGTATTTGTCTATTGGTATCCTTTTCCAATTCGATGTAGTAATTAATGCCAGGCCGGTTAGGTAGTAATTTCTCAGCTTCTCTTTTCTCGAATAGGAGGTGCCGTTCCTAATAAATCTAGTGCGGTAGATTAGCCTTAACGTTAACTAGAGCCTTCTCTTCTAGGGCCTTATCGATATTAGCGAGGCTTATAGTAAAGATTTGGTATCCTTTCTTCTTGCGTTGCTGGTATAAGAAGCGGAACGCGTGCGCTCTAATCGGTATTCCTTAGGGCTTAGGTAGATTAGCATCTTATTTAACTACTAAGCCGGTGTCCTTAAAAGTAATCGTCCATTCGCTTTGGTCTAGTATTGCCTTTTCTTGTACCATCTAGGGGTTGCCTAGCATAATATCGCAGCCAGTAAGCCTTGGAATAATATAGAAGAATATTCGTTTTTAATTATAGCCACTAATGTCGACTTCTACCCAGGCTACTTCTGTGATTCGCCATCCCGTAGGTGTTAAGCCGTCCAGTATTCTCGAGGGTATTTAGATGCGCGGGAGTTTACAACGTTTAGCGAACTTATAGCTCATTACAGCGTAGTATTCACAGCCAGTATTAGCAAGAGCTTTACCAAAAGACTCTTTATTAACTAAGACTAAAGTAAGGAGTAAATTCTATTCTAATTTAGATTGCTATCTTCGCCAGTCGACTTGCATTGCCCGTTTCTTCTCCTCTATTAGCTCCTACCTGCGTCTTTTAGCAGGAGCTACTCGTTTTCCGAATACTGTAGGGAGGTATTATAATCTTCCACCTCCTCTAGCTCTAGTCCCTTAGGCTCTCCTTGTTAGGCTAGCCTTGCTATACGCTCGGGCCTCCGTGGTGGCCGCCAGGGGCATTAACTAACGCGGTGCGTAGAGTTACCGCAGCGGTAGCAGCGGTCCTCTTCTCTACGCTTCTACATTTCTTGGGCATCTACCTATTTAGCACGGCGCCCCTAGGCTGCTTTTGCTAATCTAGTAGGCTCCTAGTCTATATTATCGCGTTAGGGCGACGTTGGTTTTAGCTGCCTGGGCCCTAGCTGCCTACCAGTGGACCCTACCGAGCCAATCTTATTTCGACCACGCTAATAGCCTTCCTACTAGCCTTGCTGGGCTTTCTTTCTAGTATTGCGTAGGTTGAACGCTTCTAGCTAGTCACTAACACGCTTTAACTTAGTACAGTAATCCTTAAAGGACTGGCTTATGCTTCCAAGGCCGATTATACTTCGTTGTAGCTCTTAACTAAGCCCTGCCTCTAGGTAGGCCTTAAGGATTTCGTCCGGCTAGTTGGTACCTTCTGCTTCCAGTACAAGCTTGCGGAATTCAGTAAAATACTCCATAAACGGCTTATTCGTTTGGCGTAGCTTGTGTAGCTTGCGCTGAGCCTTCTCTTGTACATGGGGGTCGCCAAAAGATAGGCGTAGCTAATCTAGCAAACACTAAGCAGTCATACTGCTTGTGTTAATACTAGCCTGTACCCATGGCTGCAGCTGACGTGCTGCCTCGCCCCTAAGCCGGTTATAAAGCATAAAGAATTTCGTGGCTTCAGTACAACTAGTATAGTCCACTAGGAGCTTTGCCTGTGCTTGAGAGATCTAGGGTTCCAGCTCATCCCTATTACCTAAAAATTCGGCAAGAGGGCTAAGGTTCTTGGTAGGGTTGTCTTGCTAACGTGAGGTTACGTAATCTTGTTCTCGTATTGGTTGACTGGGGTTTCGGGGCTCATCTCCCGATGACTCTCTAATACTAGTCGTTTTACCTTCCTCCAGCTGATCCACCTTGCGTGTTAAGGAGGTAATTTGAGACATCATCTATTGCAGTAACTATATCATCCCCTAAGACTCGTGAGGGTGCTGCCCCTGAGCCTACTACTCTTGCGCTTGTCCTTGAGTATCCATTTCGATAGTTCCAGTGATTCCGGTGATTCCAGTAATTCCAGTGATTCTAGTGATTCTAGTGATTTTAATAAGACCGGTATACAACCGTCTTTGCCGTTCAGTAATTCCGTGAGACCGGTACGCGACCGTCTTTGACACTCGGTGTCCAGTAATTCCGTGTTTAATAAGTTCCTTAGGTATTAAAGTTCTAGCTAATGTCAAGGCTCAACCTTAGGATAATCGCTAAAAGGTTTATTGCGCTACGTACAAGAAGCTAGAACTTAAGAAAAGAAGAAAAAGAAGAAGAGGAGAGAGAAGATCAACTTAAATATATAAGGAAAGGAACGTCACGTGACTGCCGAGGATTCTTCTAAGGCTTCTCCATTACTGGGCTTCCAGACCATAACAGTAGCGTAACAACGTAGAAATCATTTTGTATATTTAAAAAAGCTATAAGGTTATTACAGCGCGGCGACCGTATTGGGTTTCAGTCGTTGCTGCAAACCATTCGGCCAACCTCCCACCCACCGCGAGTAGCTAGTCAGTCGATAAAAGGTACAGCAATAACAAGCCTGTTGGCTGGTTTGCCACAATAACTCTATATACAGATGTTTGTTCGTAACAAAGATAAAGTACTCCTAACGACAAGTCTAATAAGTAATTTTCAACGGAACGGAGTATAAAGTCCTACACTATAGAGAGTAAGACACATCGGCTGATAAATTATATGCCTCCTAGTCGTAGTGCGTAAAATTGTGTCTTTGAGTAACGGTGTAAAACAGCTTCTCTTTACTTTCTAACCTGATGTCCTTTACGCTTTCCCCAGAAAACTTGTAAGATATATTGCTAGACATTGCTCTGACTAGGAACCAAAATATCCAACCAAAGGATGAATGTACTTTGCGGGGCTTATGAGAGTGCTTAAGAAAGATGTGATGTAGATTATTAGAGCTTTCCAGATGTCTTTCAGGGCTGATGTGATGTGGAGAGGCTTTAGATCCATTAATTTTACGTTCGTTTTAGCAAGACTGTATAATGATTATCGCCTACATAGTTGACGATCCACATGCTTATTTTGTCAGGAATAATAGGTGTAATGCCATGGTTATGTACGTTACCCTTTGTTAATCAAGCAGGATCTCTTGCAGAGACAATCCATCACTACCGTTGTGGGCGGATTGACTCCAGATCTCCAGATCATCTATCTTCTCGGACAGAATCCTCTGTGTGCTTGACAATTTGCAGACTCAGACGCTCTAGGTTGCCATCAGGTTGTGGGTGTGGCCTTGAGTCCTGCGTAGTTTCGGGAGACCTGGAATATACCATTGAGAATCCTCTCAAATTGGAATATATAGTGATTGCGCGGAAAGCATCCTGTTACAACCCTTCCGGTATATAGAGTTATTGGGGCATTATCAACCACAAAATTGATCATTGCTGTACCTTCTCCCGACAGGCAGTCGATGGAAAGATTGGCCGAATGGCATTACAGCACCGACTGAAATCCAACACGGCCGGATCGTTGTAACACGACCAAGATACCTGCATCAAACCATTGCATATCTATGTATGGTATGCATTCTCAGTAGGAATTTTCGCAAGGTGCTTTCCAGCACGATCTTACAGAAGCTACGACAAGCAGCGTAAGACCTGAAGTTATCCCCAGACCATTATCAGTACCCAAGCTCCGCTCGATGCTTGGTGTCCCTGTCTCCTAGCAGCAATATTTGTCCCTGGGTCGCGGAGAGCGCCAGGCAGTATTCAAACATCCCGCAAAAAAAAAAAAAAAAAAACTCCATCAGCTCCGCTTCTCCTCTTCTGCACAGCGTTCCACAGTACAGCATACATGCACTTCCCGTCAGCTGTCAACTGCCCGGCCAAGCCATTTTCCCATCTGGCGCTCTCATCCTGCCTCAAGCTCTATGGTGTTCCACCGAACCTCGCTTACCGCCGCCTTGTCCTCTCGTCCCCTCCCGCCCCCACCACGCCATCGTCAGCCCCCACCAGGCAAAACGCAAAAAGATATTGACAACGATGGGACTCGAACCCATGCGGATTGCTCCAGTAGAATGCAGACTGCTTGAAGCAGCCAAGAGACTTGAGTCTACCGCCATAACCACTCGGCCACGTTGCCCGCTCAAGAAACTTGTTGTTTTCCTTGATTGTTGAATAAGCAATCTGGAAACATACATTATAACAAGTAAGCTTACAAAATGTCGGGGAATGCCGTAGTCCCGCAGTATTCTCTGAGTGATGAAAGGAGAGCGGCGGAAGCGGATCGAGGTGGCATCTTTATTGGTAGAGTTTGAAGCAGGCGAAACTGCGTGTTTGTCTCCGGGTTTCCCAGTAAGAGAAGCCGGTGAGACCCCTCGAGAGTTTGCTGGACCGGATCTTGGTCGTTGGCTAGCTATACAGCGACGAAGACCAGGATTGAGGCCTGATACACCGCAGTACGTGATCTTGCTCGCGTACTATTATTCACTTGTCTATCAATTACTTTACGGTACGCTTGCAGTTGTACCAAACATGCTCCAGCACGGACACGGATGCGGGGAGGGCGGCGGTGGAAAAAGGGCGGCCGAAATCGGGAGGGGCAAGGCGTCCATTCCCCGCCTCCGACGGCGGCGGCAGCGGCAGGAAAAATGGATTTCTGAGCTGAGGAGTCATGCAACAGATCAGCCAACACGGTGCATGACCCTAGCAACCAGTAGGCGATGACTGGTACTCGTCAATTGACCTCCGCCTAAAAACAACCTCACCACCACCACGACGTCCACAATCCCTCCTTTTCCTCTCCCACCACCAACCTCCTCCCCTCCACCACAACCAATCGGCCCCAATTGAAACAGTAGCAACCATGCCCTCCCGCTCCGAAACCACCTACTTCGGCGCCGGCCCCGCGCCGCTCCCTACCGACGTCCTCACGCGCGCCGCGTCCGCCCTCCTCAACTACAACGACAAAGGCATCGGCATCTGCGAGATCTCGCACCGCTCGCCCGAAGCCAACGCAATCCTCGCCGACGCCAAGGCGGCCATGACGCACCTTTACAGCATCCCCGCAAACTACGAGATCCTGTTCCTGCAGGGCGGCGGCAGCGGCGAGTTCAGCGCCGTCGTCTACAACCTGGTCGCCACCTGGGTGGAAGCACGGCGCGCGCGCGCCGAGCGCGAACTCGGCCCGGGGAAGGAGCGCGAGGTGCTGGAGCGGCTGCGGCAAGAGGTCCGCGACGAGCTGCGCGCCGACTACCTGGTGACGGGCTCGTGGAGCCTGAAGGCGTCGCAGGAGGCGGCGCGGCTGCTGGGCGCGGCGCACGTCAACGTCGCCGTCGACGCGCGCACCGCCAACGGCGGCAAGTTCGGCACCATCCCCGCAGAGGCGGAGTGGCGCTTGACGCCGCGCAAGCCGGGCGGCGGGCCTGCGTACGTCTACTTCTGCGACAACGAGACGGTGGATGGCGTCGAGTTCCCCAAGTTCCCGAGCGCGCTGGAGGGCGATGACGCGCCGCCCGTCGTCGCGGACATGTCGTCGAACTTCATCAGCCGGGAGATTGATGTGAGCAAGTACGGCGTCATCTTCGGCGGCGCGCAGAAGAACATTGGCAACGCGGGCGTCACGATCGTCATTGTGAAGAAGAGCCTGCTGGGCCCGGCGGCGGCGCCGGAGCTGCTGAGGGAGTTGGACCTGCCGGTTGGCCCGGTCGTGTTGGATTGGCCGACCATTGCGAAGAACAACTCGCTGTATAACACGCTGCCGATCTTCGATGTGTGGGTCGCGGGCCAGGTCATGCAGGGCTTGGTGCAGACATATGGCGCGCAGAAGATCGCGGGGCAGGAGGGCGTTGCGAATCGCAAGGCGGAGCTGCTGTACGCTGCATTGGATAAGTACCCCGAGGTATACAGGGTCGTGCCGGACAAGAGCGTGCGCAGCAGGATGAACCTGTGCTTCAGGGTGCACGGTGGCGACGACGCGAAAGAGAAGGAGTTCCTGGCGGGCGCGGAGAAGAGGGGTCTGACGGGCCTGAAGGGCCACAGAAGCGTTGGTGGTATCAGGGCGAGCAACTGTGAGTATTGCCCATCGTATGATTGTGGGTCAGGACGCTGACTGGAGTTCCTTGCAGACAACGCCGTTCCTCTGGAGGGAGCTGAGAAGCTGGCGCAGTACTTGGAGGAGTATGCCAAGGGCGCGTAAGACTTGCCCTCTATACAGCTATTGATATGACAGCATTGGCAGGCGTTTGGGAAGCACGAGTGCAAAAAGAAAAGTTCGGTAAGGGGTTCCAAGTAGGTACGAAAACACAAGACATGGTTCAACACCAAGGAGACATTACAGCGAATGCATATTTGTGAAACGATCGATTTGATCCAGTTGCGGTGACGTTGCGGCTTCCAGGATCTGAGACTTTGTGGTGATATATGAGCAGTCATTTTGTGATACGCTTGAGGCCGAGTGCCGGGGCCGAGCATGGGTCATCGATGCAGGACATATACTTCATGCGTTTGTTACACCCTATATACGCAGCTTCCAATCGCCGAACTCTAAAGAAGGTTGACTAAAGATCCGACAGATCCTACCTCCCAAATGCGATGCCGTCTTATCTATCCCAATCCAGCCTAAACAAGGCGTCTTTCAGATGACCACCAGCTCCAACGTCCTTTCAAACAGGAGACGATTCCGGACAACGCAGCGGGCGACCCTTTGACTCACCGCACAGCCCAACCAAAGGGCCATTCCAAATGCGTTTCCCGTAAGCAAGCATCCCCTCTTCTTCCCGCCCCAGCACGACCCGATCTCCGCCCCCCGATCCCCACCCCATCTCTCTTTCTCTCTCTCTCTCTCTCTTTCCGAGAGACACTCCCGCCCCGCGCTACGCCCTCTCAATCGTAAACAGCACCTTCGCGTCCGTCCTGACCGTCACGCACTCGGTCTTGACGTGGTTGCTGGTGCTCACGTTTCCGTCAACGCTAGTCGGCCAGTCGGCCACGTCCCACTCCAGGCCGGTGGTGGTGATGGTCGCGGGCCCGAAGGCCGGCAGGATGCCCACGTTCTCGGTGAAGAAGGCCTCGCCCTCCTGCTCCTTCGGAGCTCCTTGGCGCTGCGGCCGGCGCACGACGGGCGCGTCGATGCGGTGCTCGCCCGGCGGCAGGATGAAGGACACGCTCGATTCGGAGAAGAGCCACAGGCGCGTGTGGGCGTGGGCGGCCTGGATGCGCAGCATCTCGTAGAGCAAGCCGAGGCCCTGGTCGACGCGGCCGCCAAGCGTGCAGAGGATGAGGATCTCGCGGTAGGTGGGGGGTGGGGGGTCGTTGCTGGGGGCGGGCGAGGTTGGGGCTGGTGGGGGAGCGGGCACGGCCGAGGTGATTTGCTTGATAGCTTTGCCGAAGTCGGTCGAGTATTGGTCTGGATCGCGCGAGATGCGGACGCCGTGCGAGGCGTAGTAGGCGCGCACGTCGTCGCGCAGGGAATCGAGGTCACCGTGGATGATGGTGGGGAGCTGGGTTTGGGGCGAAGGGCCGGACGTGGTTAGTGAGGAGCGAGGAGTGGGTGTGTGAGTTTTTGGGGGGGGAGTGGAGGTGGAGAGACAGCAGGTGGAGAGACAGCAGGTGGAGAGACAGCAGGTGGAGAGGGGATGCAAGGAAGGAGGGGATCTGTGTGTATGCGAGCGTGGAGAGAGTCGGCGGGGCTGTGACAAAGTGCATGGGTGATCTGGCAATGCCTAGGGTACGTACAAATTCCAGGCGGCGGGCGTCGGCGTTGTCCAGACCATTGAAGGTGTCGTACAGCCGGTTGGCACCGCCGTCGGCACACAGGCGGTAGCTGGTGTGGGCCCACAGGCGCTGCAGCAGGTCGAGGCTGGCGACGGGCTGGTTGAGGATCAGCAGGGCGGGCTTTTGGCGCCAGGCCTGTTCCTGATGCTGATCCTGAGCCGGCCCCTGCTGCATGCCAGCGGCAGGTTGCTGCAGGAAGCGCGCCGGTGCAAACTCAGATGCTGCCATGGCGGGCGCTGGCGGACAGGATGGAGCAGGCGGGCCAACAAGGCTTGTCTCCTTTTTCCCTTTGCGTGCCTAGAGGCGGAGAGGAGCACCAATGGCAGAGCAGCGGTGGACAGGCCGGACAGCTATGAACGAAGCCAACGAGAGAATCAAAAATTAGACGGCACCACCCCAACTGAAACCCCGCAGTTCCCCGTCCACGCACGCGCCAAGCGCCGACGTCATTCGGTTCTCGCCCTCCCTTCCGCCCGCTGGCACCTGTTCGCATGAATATTCATGCCGCCGACACGTGAACCCTCCATGCCTAGCGCCTCCGGCTTCAAGCTTAAAGGTCCCCGCCGGTCCCCCGTCCTAGTCTACCAGCCATGGATGCTACTTGCTGCTACCTGCCGCGTCCCTGTTGACAAGAAAAAGACCTGACACTCCAAACACCATCCCCATTCATCTCAACTGTCCCCTATCCGTCCGTCTGTTCGTCCGTTCGTCCGTCCCTCCACATCTTCCAATCTCCACAAGTTTTCCAGAGTCACTTAAAAAAAAAAAAGGAAAAAAAGCACCGCAACGCCTTGAGAAAGGAAAGAGCTACCATAAAAAAAAACATGTCTTCGTCTGACCCTACCCTCCCCATCCAATCCAATGCGGCCCCTACTCCTCCGTCTTCCGCCCCGCCTTCCTCCTCGGTCGCAGAACCCCCCAGAACCCTCACGCCCAGCGGCGCGCCCGCCACGCCCGCCACGCCCGCCCCTTCGCGCAACCCCTCCATCTTCCCCGGCTCCGACGCCGCCCATGCCGCCGACACCTTCGCCACCGACTACCTCAACGCCCTCGCGGCGGCCGCCCAGGCCTCCCTGCAATCCGCGCCCAGCTCGCCCGGCGGCGACCTGCCGATCGCGCGAAGCGGGAGTAGGAAAAGTCCGATGTATGGTGGGCAGCAACATCTTTCGCCGTCGCCGTCGAGGGGTTATCGGCAAAAGAGGGGCGCGGGTGAGGACGTGATGGAGGAGGTGGTGGAGGAGGAGGAGGAAGATGGGGAGGAGGTGAGTGACGAGGAGGTGACGAGGGGGAGGGATAGGGGCCCGGTGTTTACCACGACGAGTTTCTTGGATGTCGATTCGAGTACGCCGGTTACGACACCCGGGTCGGCACCGGAGGAGTTTTCGGAGGATGAGGATGAGCTGTCAGGGGGTCTGCCGCGGGGAGAGGGAGATGGAGTGGGTATGAGAGTGGAGGAAGGGGGGCCGGTGCATGGGAGCGAAGTGATGGAGGACGGGAAGGGGGAGTATGGCGGGTTTGTCGATCCGTTGGCCAGGGCGAGGGCGGGCGTGAGTGTGGCGAAGGGGGAAGGGTTTGTGGAGAGAGCGAGCGTCATGTTGGATAGGCGGGCGGCTGCGTCGGGAGAGGGGAGGCGGGAGGAGTGGAAGACTGGTGGCCCCGTGCAGGGAATTGAGAGGTCGGAGAGCGGGAGGTCTTTCTGAGGTGGGCCACTGCATTTGGGGTGAATTGATCGATTGAAGTTCTCCGCAGAGATACTATTCTTACAGCAATTTTAGACGTAAATTTGTGTGAAATATGTCAATATCATTTCTGATTGCAGAAAGCCCACCAGTAAGGCCCGTTATGTGGCAAGCCTAGAAGGCTTCTGCCATGCTGCAACGACGAGGGAAACTGACGGTGGTATTGATAACCCTAGAGCTTGGGGATGGCGTCGTTTGCGCGACTGTTTCAAATAAGGGTGTTCCGGGAATCACTCCGCAACAGGTCCGGCATTAAATCACGAGGCACCGTGTGATTTTTAGTTCCTTGAGCAGAAACAGGACTTTGCTTCATTGAGACTGGGTAAGGTCCTCTGCCCCTACGCGCGGGGTGGTGGCCGCATTCAGTTTGCACATCCATCAGTCTAGGTGCGTTTGGAACAGGTGGCCACCAAGAGGCTGGAACCATTGATCTCATGCGAAATGCCTTAAGTCTGGCTGAGACTGTTACGAAACTAATGGGAATATAGTTTCGAGGTGTCCTGTTGTCTCCTTAGCGATTTCAATGGGGTAAAAACACCGCACAAAGGAAGCTGCGGAGGTGACAGGTAACTCGGGGACTCTGCATAACTTATCAAAAAACCCATCTTTTTCTAACTTGTCCATATTCCATGATTCTCGTACACCTACACATAGGACTGTTCATTTACTGTTTGACTTGAGGGTGTTTCTGCTGTTGACCACCAGACTCTCTTTCCAACTTTGCCCCTAGCGGGCGACTCTGCCTTTTCAAGCCCAAAGATATGCAGGAATACCTGTGATATATTTCCTCTTTCCTATTCACTCAGCTTCCATCTGACGAAGAGCGCTTTTGCCATTGGCTGCAGAGTGGAGGCTGCCCCTGGGGCCGTGCGGCAGCTTGCCCCACACGTGCGCGCGGCATGTTTCGGAGGGCCGCGGCGGATCAGCCCTACCCGACCGGCCACCTCGCAGCTGTGGAGCTTCCTTCTCCTCGACCATTCATCCTCCGGTGGCGTCCATTGCTGCCAGCGTCACCGATACTTGCATGCAGATTTGCCCTCCCAAGCTGTAGCCCATTCGACGGCACCTCCTCCCCGAAATTTATGCTTCGCTCGCCCTTTTCCGCCCGCCAAACCGTCATGATCCACCCCGCCGAATCCTAAGCTGCTGCTGTTCGTCCACCTCGTACACAGCTGTCGACACAATCTCTGAGCCCGAAAATGGCCCCACACATTTTCCCAACAGACGAAGAGCTGGGGAAGCGGGACGATGACTACGCCCCCGGCAAGAAGGCCTCCCCGGCCTGGCGCAATCTCCCCTACAGCTACCGTCGCCGTCGTATCGCCGTCATCGTCGGTGCCGCGCTTTTCGTGTGGCTACTCCTGCGCGTTATATCCTCTGGCGATCCCGACTATCTCGTGTACGATGCATCGAGCCCGACAAAACCGGTCAAGCCGAAAGGTGCTCCGCCAAAGGTAGCCGACGATATAGACAACACCGCGGCACAGCACTACTATAGTGGTCGCATTAAATTCTTCGAGCTGGGTGATACGTTGCACAAAATCTCAAACACCAATGGCATGCGCGAGAAGAATCGTAATGTCTTGTTCGCCGCCTCGAACCTCAAGAGTGTATCCGCTCTACTGCCGCTTGCATGCGAAATGGCAAAGTGGAACCGTAACCACGTGCATTTTGCTATAATGGGCCGCTACGATGTTCCACTCGACGATATACTTGAAGTAAACGGTGTCGATCGCGAGGGATGTAACGTGTATTGGCACGACGCTCGTCCAGACTATGTCACATACAGCTCTGATGCGCGCGCTGAAGCCATTGTCATGGCCGCGTTGGGACACATCCAGACGTTCATGCATCCACAAGTTGTCATTACTGACGACCCGATTCGTGAAGATCCCTTCTTTTCCAAGGGCATGCAGAGGAAAACCAAAGACATCAGGCTACCGGTGATAGAATTACCCAAGAATCGCGCCGACAACCTTGAATGGCTCACCCGCCTAGACTCTACATCCCTAAGACATTGGCATGCACCTAGCATCGATATCTTGATCCACGCGCCCCAGAAGTCTTCAGGGTCTCTTTTGCGGCTGCTTCAATCCATCAAGGATGCCGACTATTCCGGCCTCACTCCGCCTCGGATCACAGTCGAACTACCTGCCGACATCGACCCGCCATCCATTCAATACCTCGAACAGATGGCCTGGCCACCTGCGCCGAAGGACCCGTTCGTAAGACCTCGTCAAAATGGTTTGACAATACGGCACCGCATACCAGACCAGCGCGCTTCCTCAGAAGAATCATCCGTCCGCTTCCTCGAGTCATTCTACCCCTCACAGGACGCCCATGTCCTGCTTCTCGCGCCGAACGCACAGCTTTCACCCCTGTACTACCAATATCTCATGTTTCACCTGCTCGAGTACCGCTACTCGACCTACGCCCACATCGACAACACCGGCCTCCTCGGTCTCAGCCTCGAACTACCGCCCTTCCATCTCAACGGCTCCACCGCCCTCGAACCCCCGACCACCGCCGACATGCGCGATGACAAGTACAAGCACGCCGGCCACCCAGACGTCACTGTCCCCTTCCAGTGGCAGGCCCCCAACAGCAACGCCGCCCTCTACTTCGGCGATCGCTGGACCGAAATCCACTCCTTCCTCAGCAACCGACTCGCCGCTTTTCGGCGTCAAGCCGACCCCGTCACCCGCCCCCGAACCATCCACGAGAGCCTTCCCGGCTGGCTTGAGTACTTCCTCGAGCTCATGCGCGCGAGAGGGTACGCGCTGCACTATCCTGGCCTCGATCCGGCGCACGCGCTTGTCAGCATGCATACCGAGCTGTACCAGCCGCCTGAGGAGATGCTAGCCGAGATAGATAGAACCCACGACGAGGAGGCAAAGGCGGCAGAGGATGAAATGGCGGGAAAAGAAGAAAAAGACGCTTCTCCCTCGCCCTTCCTCAGCGGTGACCCCGCCGCCGCCCTCAACCCGCCTGATACCCCGGAACCCCAGTCTCTCGATGCGGAGCCGTTGCACTTGGTGCTGCGCTTCGACGCCGATCCGCCGGAGCTGCGCGCGCTGCCGAGATTGTCGCATCAGGGGTTGTTGGTCGAGAGTGAGGACGTTGTGGCGCAGATGGCGGAGGAGGTGGCGAGGAAGTTTAGGGAGAGTGTGGGCGGGTGTGGGGCAGGAGAGGAGCCGGAGGGGATGAGGAGGGTGCGGCAGAAGGGGAGTGCGAGGGATTTGTTTTGTTTTGGGGATGAGGGGATGGAGGCTTGGGAGGTGGTCAAGGGTGAGGACGGGGAGGAGGATGAGGAGGATGAGGGGGAGTGGAGGAAGGGTGGTGGAGGTGAGAAGGATGGGGAGGGAAAGGGGAACGATGGAGAGAAGAAGGAGTCGAAGACGACGTATATGGGGGAGCCGTTGGAGAAGTCTTCTGGGGAGGAGGAGGAGAGCGCGGATGCTGATGGCGATGGGAAGGGGAAAGGCGAGGGTGAGAAGGACGAGGAGAAGAAGGAGGCACCGAAAGAAAAGGGATTGTGAGCGAAGGCCATGCATTTGGTTCTTGTTTGTTGGAGTTCAGTGTTATTTGTCTCGCCGCCGTGCGGTTTGAAAGTGTTCTATTCGTTGCGCTGTGCGCGGACAGGCGTTCGCATGGGGGCATTGGCTGTCACCTTTTTTTTTCCTTCCACAGAGGGTTCAGTTGTATAAGACTAGTTGTGTAAGTTCTTTCAAGACGGCGTTTTGCGCACGCAGTTGTGTGCTGTGAGAAATGGAAAGAGAACAGTACAAGACCACGACCCAATGGCAAAACTTGGTCTTTTGGTCCTTTTATGGATCTCGCCAATGTGCGCAAAATCCATGAAAAATGCGAACAATTCCAATGTGCGGGGCCAAGACAATTGGACGTATTGAAGGTCGATTGCGAAGCAATTAGTTAAGTTCAGAATATTATTATTCTCATACTTCGCTACTATCAAGTCTTGGGGGGGAAAAGAAAATAAAACTAATTGAAGGATATACTTCAAAAGACTTGAGATCAGTAATCATTCATATTGAAGCCGTTCGTGTGCTGCGGTAGGCGATGTCACATGGCAGCTTCGTGGGGAATATGCTTGCAGGGAGAGACAAGTGTAGCGTTGGGGTAACCACATCTTCTACTGCTGGGGCGGGGTGTTTAGAGGGGCAGAGAGCACACCCCGTCAATCTCACATACGAAACCGTTGCAGCGCTCAACCAAGGGCATTCCAACAACCCCTGGCACAGAGCAGTGCTTGCTCGAACTTGCCCCACGCGTCATTCGCTCGTAACGGAGCGGGCCGAGCGACGTCTGAGAGCTCCCAGGCGAGCACCAGTCAAGTTCGCAGACAGCTCCTGCAGGATCGACGCCCAGGGTCCCAGCCTGGCGGTTACATCACGCTCCTCGAGACGCGCCATGTAGCAACCAGCCATCCTCGTCAGCTCCGCGCCGGGGCACGCGCAAAAATAACTAACGCCTAAATATCCACATTGACAGCTTCTCTCCCCCGCCCGCAAATAAGAACCCCTCCTCCCTGCTGTGTGCCTGCGCCCTCAACCCCTCTTAACACGACCAAAAAAGAAAAACCCGCGACCATGACGACCGCCGCACCGCCCAAAACGAAAGCCACACTCCCCGCGCAGCAGCAGCAGCAGCAGCACCGGCAACACCACGCCGCCCGCCCGCGGCCCTGGCACGCGCACGTCACGCTCGACCTGCTCGCCGACGTCGCCAACCGCAGCATCCTGCACCCTTTCATCGCCTGCCTGATCCCGCTGTGCCTGGCCGCCGTCGGGGTGCCGACGACGTGGCCGCGCTTCCGCGTGGCGTGCGCGTACGCGATCGCGCTGACGCTGTACACGCTGTTCCTGCACTGGGGGCGGCGGCTGGCGTTCGGGGCGCCGCGCGCGGTCGCGCTCGAGGACGAGGTGATCGTGGTGACGGGCGGGGCGGGCGGGCTGGGGCTGCTGGTGGCGGAAGTGTACGGGATGCGGGGCGCGAGCGTGGCGGTGCTGGACGTGGTGAACGGCGTGGAGGAGGAGCTGGAGACGAAGGGGATCGCGTACTACCAGTGCGACGTCGGGGAGAGGAGGCAGGTGGAGGAGGCGTACCGGCGCATTGAGGAAGACGTACGTGGAGGCGGCCTGCAAGCCGTCCAATTGATCTCTTCTCGGCGCGCTTTCTTTTGGCTAACGTCTGCGGCTTTTTCTTTGGCCACTTTCTAGCTGGGCACCCCGACCGTCCTGATCAACAACGCCGGCATTGTGAACGGAAAGCCGCTGCTCGAGCTCTCGCCGGCCGAGGTGGAGCGCAACTTCCGGGTCAACCTCATCGCGCACTACAACACGCTGCAGACTTTTCTCCCGGCCATGCTAGATGCACCGAATGGCGGGACTATTGTTACCGTCTCCAGCGTACTCGGCAAGGTCGGCGCTGCCTGCCTCTCAGACTATACTGCAGCAAAGGCGGGCCTGATTGCGATGCATACTTCTCTGCAGGCAGAGTTGAAGCAGTCGAAGAACCCGGGTGCGAAGAACATTCGCACTGTCCTTGTGGCGCCGGGACAACTGAGCACTCCGCTCTTTAGAGAGCTGAACACACCGTCGAGCTTCCTTGCCCCGATTGTGGAACCTGTACAGGTAGCGCAGGCAATTATCAGAACGATTGATGCAGGAGAGGGCGGTGACATCAGCTTCCCTCTGTATGCGCGGTGGATGGAATGGATGAACGTCTTGCCTACGGGGCTGCAGTGGATGATAAGAGGGCTCAGTGGCGTAGACGATGCCATGAACAACTTCGGCGTGGAGAAGAACAAGAATACATAGCACACAAGCATATGGGAGGCACTTGTTCAGTAATTGTATAAAATGTATTGGAATCTGTACTATTAAACAACGAGGATGGGGTCACGGACATGCGTTGATTCTATGAGCAATGGACCTGAGTAATCATAATGTTAGCATGGTTCTGGCTGCAGGATCATGCGATCAGATTATGTGAGGGTTGTAAAAGATCAGACATCCAAGGAAGATTTTGCTCTCATCGACCGTCTAAGATGGGTTCTTATGCGACGGCTAGAGTGAAAACTGCGAATGTGGTATATATTTCATCATGAAAAGTGGAGGGAGTGAAAAAAACGTTTCCACTAACCTTGTCAGGAGGCTCTGTGGACTTTGCGCAGTCAGCTACACATGTCTGAGCTTCCTAGGCCAGCTTCCAGCATGACAAGCCATCTCACAGCCCAACTTGAGCATAAAGCAGGCAGGACTAGTCTTGCAGTTCCTGCAAACAGTATTGTGTGAACTGAGTGAGGTGGGCTTGCTGCCTCGAGGCTGGCAAAACGAACACTAGGCGTAAACTACAACCTTCAGCGATGTTAGCACGGTTCGCGATCGCTTCAAGTATGCTCGACGGCAGTGAATGTGTGTCAGACAACGTTTACTGGCAAGTAGCAGGACCCTTGCGAAGGGGTCCCGAATAGACAGTTTTCGTCAAGGTCGAATCGGTTGGGAAAAGAAGACATGTTCTTGGGTTGTCATCATTCAAGGGAGCGCGCAGCCGTGCGAGCGTATGCAGGACGTAGAGTTAGCTTACCATTCAGAGAGAAAAGAGGAGGGTGCCGCGTGCCAGCAGCACGACATGAGTGCGCATGGCGAGCAGGTTGTGGTGGTGGTTGCAGAAAAAAGTTTGGCGATCGAGTTCGCTGAAGGAAATCTTATAGCGCTTGCGGGCGCTAATACACATATGGCATAGCCAGCACCAGCCACGCTGATTCAGCTGCGGCTCCTCTAGGCGGTGAGGTTGCGATTCTTGAACCCCAAAAGTCCAAGCCGACGGCACTCTCACACCCGCATCATAGTCCCTCCTTACCGCAGGCCTGCAACGCATAACCCCTCACCGCCATGGCGGCGCCCGCGAAATTCTCTCTTGCCCTCGGCTCGAAGAAAACCGCGCACCCAAACGCGAAGAAACGCCCGCACTCGACCCTTCACGATTCTGACGACGAAGACGCTTCCGCGCCCCAGGCCCAAGAGGTCTCGCACTTTGACGCCTCCGCCGGCGGCGCAATCGACGCTAGCAAACCAAAAGCCGACAAGGGCCCGCTCGTCATCCCGAAGCAAGGCAACCGCGACTGGCGCGCCGAAAGCCAGGCCCGCAAGCGTCAGAAGAGCCAGCTGCCCAGCAGACCTCAAGCCAACGGTCACGGTGATGCCGACGATTTCGAGGAAGAGAAGCCCGTATTTGGGCTGAACATTGTGAACAAGGCAGGAACCGAGGACGCCGATGGAGAGGCGGAGGCTACGAATGGAGCGGAGGAGAGCGCTGCGCCCGCGGAGCCTGCGGTACCGAAGACGGAGGATCAGCTGGCGCTTGAGGCTCTGCTTGGCGAAGGGAAATCATCGGGCTTGGTTGTGCCTATTGTGGAAAATGAGGAGGAAGCCTTCCACCGCGACTACCAGCTTGCTCCGGACGTCGCCACACTCGAGGAGTATGAGGCGGTGCCGGTGGAGGAGTTTGGGGCTGCTATGTTGCGAGGCATGGGCTGGAAAGAGGGCGAGGCAATCGGCAGACGAAAGGGACAAAAAGCGGTGCAGCCACGAGTGGTGGAGAGGAGGCCAGCATTGCTGGGAATTGGCGCGAAGCCTGACGCAGCAATCGCTGAAGAGCTGGGTACGTGGGGTAAAGGCGGAAAAGGCAGAGGCAAACCGGCCCAATCTTACAACCCGGTGGTGATGAGGAACACAAAGACGGGCGAACAATTGACTGAGGAGGAGCTCAAGCAGAAGCTTGCGGACCAGGAGGCGGAAGCTCTCGCGCGAGAACGTGAGCGGGCGAAGAAGAAGAATTCACCCGCTCGCGACTCCGACCGGCGCATAGAGAAGCCTACGAGGCATATCAAGTATGACGAGGATGACTACGAGTCAGATCGCAGAGACAGAGACAGGAGGAGAAGGGAGAAAGACTCGGATCGGGACTATGACAGTAAGCGTCGTTCCTCACGCCGTGATCGCGACCGCAGCGCTTCGGACGAGGACCGACACAGACGGCGAAAGTATGACAGCAAGGACTACGACCGAAGGGATAAGGATAGGGAAAGGGACCGCGACCGCGATAGGGACCGGAATTACCGTGACAAGGAAAGGAACGAATACTATTCCAAGTCTTCGTCTCGTCACGAGCACCGTGATAGGAGTAGAGACAGGTATCGGGACTCAGATCGTGACCGACGCCGGCGTCGGGATGATTGAGTCCCCGGCGAATTGCTCAGCTGTTACTACCGGACCAGAGACGGACAATGTTTGCAAATCCTTTTCGGACTGATTTCTGAAGTCCGCTCAAACTATTTCAAATCCCGGACGAGCGACGGGAGGTGTATTATCAACGAAGTAGGCGAAACGAACATTCACCAAGGACGCATTTTTCTTTCTTTTTGTTAGCAGGGAGACAGCGGACCAGGAGCGGACGAAGCATTCACAGCGCAGAATGGACCAACCTTGGAGGATACTAGATTTTTCAGCTTGCTTGTGTTCTTGGACGGATACGGCGGATATCCGAATCCCGAGGGCAGCGTGTCTACTAACCACTGCCGATAGGCGCATTGAATGACAGCCACCCGCATCCATCCACATTTTGTGCATACAAGCTAAATTCATGGACAAATAATACCGACCAACTTTTGGGCGGCCACAGAGATCTTACGGTCCCCATCGCACTCCGCTTGATATGGCCGAGGTAATTTGCCAATTGACACCGGACTAAACATGTATTGGCTAACTTTCAGAAACTTGGAGTCGTATTCGGCGGACGAATGTACGTTCCCGCGTCTTGTCCAAACGTCAGCGAGTGTCTTTCGTCCGAAGCCTGCTGCGAAAACTCCGGACTAAAGAGAACACTGCAATCACGTCCGTATGCGTTTCCGGTTACGGTTATCACACGTATCAGTGTTTAGGGCTTGCACATGTCTGTTTTCCGATCAGACAATCTTCATGGCCAAATAAATGACAACGGTTACGTAAAAGATGACCTCGGCCGTTTCCGACTTTCGTCGGAATTTTTGAAAAGCATGCTGGACACATTGATGTTAGGGATTCTCTGAACCCGAAAACCGCCTGTTTCGTATTGATAATCTTCTCCCTCGGCCGAACCATGCGTCTAGTCGCGCTGAAATCCCTCGTCCGCCGGCCGTCCGTGATCCTTCGCCCCCGTGCTGACATGACCGATTGGCTTAGATTCGGACCAGAAGCGGAGTTTGGAGCATGCGTTGCTATGTTGAAGTCCACCCAGAACTGCCGCCAGGAGACAATTCTGGCCCGGAAGAGTGGATGTACCGAATACGATT
>JAJJID010000611.1:0-18975 GCA_022204955.1 Macrophomina pseudophaseolina
AAAGCTCCAGGAAAGACTCGCGTCGCGGGGCGTCCCGGCTCTCCAACAACCCTGCTGTCAGCCCAATTCCTTTCTTCGCTCGCCACCACTCCTCCGAAGAGCCCATGAGACACGCGCATAGCGAATACCTTGCCGAGCCGCCATCCGTTTACTACACCCTCGCACAACGGGCCGAGCGCAAGCGTTGCGCTTAGACAATCGTTAGAAAAACAGCCTGGGAATAGCCCAGGCAGCAGCTTGAGCATCGGAGACGGCAGCTCTCTGTTCGACGACCGCGGACACAACTCAAAGCTCAGTCCACCTTCTCCGCCACAGCGCACCCCGGACGCACATCCAGACGCCGAGTCACTATCGGGAAACTCGCCTCGTCCCGTTCACGTCAAACACACCGGAGCCTACACGCGCCGCGACATCATGGTCAACGAACGCGAACCACCTAGGCCTCCTAGCCAGCAGCCGCCATCACGCCCCTTGTTCAATGCCCCTACCGACGGCCCAAAGTTCGGCGAGGCCAGCCCTCTGCGGAATCCTTTGAGGCGTGACAACTACTCCAACCTCTTCGTTCCGCATAAGTCGGGTGTCTCACGCCCCGAGTTTCACAAGACCAACACCAAGGGGTTCCTCCCTGGTCAGCGTCAGGATCAAGACGTTGTCGAGATCCCCAAGCCTTCTGCCCCAAAGCCGCATACCATCGCTCCTACGCCTCGGCCCATCTATTCCTCCGCTCGCCCAGTGGGAGGTTTCCAGCCGATTAACAACCATCTCAGACCCGCGCCGATCGATTTCTCAGGCGAGAAGCAGAGGCGCACCATCGACTTGACTGGCAGCGATGATGAAGAAGAGTTCAACCCGGATGCCGCTATTCGAGACGACCGTTTTGGCGCTGCAGACCCTTTCGCCTTCGTCGACGCGAACCAAGCACACGAGAACATCAAGAACCTGCTCGAAGGTGCTTTCGACGATGACGAAGACAGACCAAAGAGCAGAATAAGGCGAAGGAAGCAACAAAGGAAGCAGGATGAGGAAAAGAAGCTTTCGAGTCTGGCGGACAAGCTGAGAGCTCTCGAGGTGAAGGAAGACGAGCAGGAGCTCGAGCCCCGGGAAGAGGAAGAGGAAGAGGATGATGGCACCGTTGATGGCTTGGCTGTCAGGCTACTTCCGCATCAAGTGGATGGCGTAGCGTGGATGATAGACAAGGAAGTCGGCCAGCGGAAGAAGAACGGCGTCTTGCCGAAGGGTGGGATCCTTGCAGATGACATGGGTCTGGGAAAGACCATCCAGTCACTGGCCCTCATCCTCAACAACCCTCGCCCGGAGCGTGAGGAGACCTCCGAAGAGAAGCCCAAGGACAAGGAGAAGATTCCACCAACAGTCTGCAAGAGCACTCTTGTCGTAGCTCCGCTTGCACTGATCAAGCAGTGGGAGAGTGAAGTCAAGACGAAGGTGCTTTCCTCTCACAAACTCAAAGTACTGGTGCACCACGGTCCTTCCCGTACCAAACGGGGCGAAGAGCTCAAGAAGTACGATATCGTGGTCACCACCTACCAAAGCCTTGCTTCTGAGCATGCAGCAAGCTCTGACGGACCTGAGGGACCGAAAATTGGCTGTTACGGTGTTCACTGGTACCGCATCATGCTAGATGAGGCCCACAGTATCAAGAATCGGAATGCGAAAATGACACAGGCAGCTTATGGCTTGCGCTCATACTACCGCTGGTGCTTGACTGGGACTCCGATGCAGAACAACTTGGATGAGCTCCAGAGCCTGATCCGCTTTCTCCGTATCAAGCCCTACGACGAGCTCAGTCGATGGAAGAACGACATCGCAGGCCCGATGAAGAGCGGCCGTGGCAACCTCGCCATGCGAAGGCTTCAGGTCTTCTTGAAAGCCTTCATGAAACGCAGGACCAAAGACGTACTGAAACAAGAGGGTGCGCTCAACCCTGGTGGTAAACCGACCAAGAATGGCCAGAAGAGCGAGGGATTCAGGATCGTCGGCCGCAAGGTTGAGACGGTTGTTGCAGATTTCACGCCAGACGAGCGTAGCTTCTATGACCGTCTAGCAGACCGTGCGCAAAGCCGCCTGCGTGAGCTGATGGGAGGAGAGAAGGCCGATTACATTGGTGCCTTGGTCCTTCTCCTGCGCCTGAGGCAGGCTTGCAATCATCCAGAACTCGTCGGTGGCCAGGTTGGTAAAGACAAAGATGCCATCAATGGTGCAGGACCTGGTGTGCCCAAGGAGTTGCAGAGCCCTAGGAAGTCAAAGGCTGAAGAGAACAAGGAGTTGGATGACCTTGCAGATTTGTTTGGTGGAGTTAGCGTCGCATCGAAGAACTGCGATGTCTGTCAAATTGAGCTATCAAAAGCAGAAGCCTCTGCCGGTGCAGTCAGGTGCGCCGACTGCGAGGCTGATCTAGATGCTCAGAAGAAACGCCACAAAAAGAAACATCGGTCCAAGGAAACAAAAGAGAAAGAAGCGGTTGAGGTGAAGGACGATGATGAAGAGGAGGACGACGAGTCGCCTAGGAAGCCGACAAAGCTCGTTCGTAAAAAGAGAGTCGTCCTTGACAGTGATGATGAGGAAGAGGGAGGGGAGTGGCTCGTTCCAGAAGATCAGCGCGATGTCAAAGACCTCGGCAGAGCCGGTGGCACTGATGATGAGAACGCAGAAGGTGGTGGTGAATGGCTTGACTCCGATGATTCGGAGACTGCCGATGAAGCATCCGAGACACCCCCTAAGAAAAAGGTTATTAGTCTAGTCTCGTCAGAAGCTGAGGAGCAGACTGAAGAGTCATCTTCAGAAGAGGAAGAGGAAGAGGAGGGCGAGGATGTGGGAGATGATGATAATGACGACGAAGACTCAGACGCTGACACCGACTACTCCTCGAATGACGATGGCAGACTCCTTCCTTCCACTAAGATCACCAGATTATTGGAAATTCTCAAGAAGGAAACTCCTGAACACAAGGTCATTGTGTTCAGTCAGTTCACCTCCATGCTCGATCTCATCGAACCCTTCCTCCGCAGTGCAGGACACCGTTTCACTCGCTACGACGGCAGCATGCGTAACGACATGCGCGAAACTTCGCTCAACAAACTCCGTAATGACCCTGGAACTCGCGTCCTCCTTTGTTCACTCAAGTGCGGTTCTCTGGGACTCAACCTCACGGCCGCCTCCCGTGTCATCATCCTGGAGCCATTCTGGAATCCCTTCGTCGAGGAGCAAGCAATCGACCGCGTCCACCGTCTGAACCAGACTGTCGACGTTGTCGTCTACAAGCTCACGATCCGCAAGACGGTTGAGGAGCGCATACTCGACCTGCAGGAGGCCAAGCGCAAGCTGGCCAACGCAGCCATCGAGGGCGGCAAGGCCATCAATAAGCTCAGCATGAAGGATATCATGAATCTGTTCCGCAGGGACGCCGAGCACGAGCACCCAGTCGATACGCAGGACATGGTCTTTGACAATTCCTTCAAGGGCGTCCTTGGCCGGGGCGCCGTCGGTAGAGCAGTTGATGCAGAGGGCAGCTATGCCCAGGAGGGCATGTCGGAGGAGAGTGCCAGGGGCGGTAAGGAATGGAGCAGGTCGAAGCCGGCGTGGGAGAAGAAGAGCAATGGAAGGGCGGAGCACGCCGTTTACGGTAGGAGGTAGAAATTAAGTGTTGTTTGAGGTTTTGCGACGATAGAATTTTAAGTCTGGATTTCTAAGTCTTCGACATCCACTGCTGAGTTGTGGTTTACACGTTCAAAAACGTGTCATAATGAAATTTTTATGATGGCCTCGCTGAAATTATGGTCCACGCAAATCATGCGGTCAATGGTCTTGTAGGATCCAGTCATGTTTTGGCCGAGTACAGAACTGGTGTGCGAAAGGGTTTCAGCAAGAAAAGGAAGTCTATTGGGAATACCTCAACATCCACCTTATGATCAAAACAGAGAAACATAAGAAGTGAGGTAAGTGGGTGCATATAAGACACCTACTGTAATAAAAAGGTAGCTGACGCTATTTTCCTTTTTTTTTTTGGCATGTTCCTGGCTCAGCGGCCCAGGTTCTTTCGGCGAAGCAGATCTATTCGAGAGTGAATCGGACAGCAAAGATAGTAATGCAGTTGATCGATTGAATGCTATTCCCGTAGCGCCATGTTCACAACCACTCCCATAAACATTCCCGAAGCTCAATATCCGCTGGCATCTATCGTATACCGAATGGCTGTGCGTAAATCCTACGTTCGCCAGGCCGAGCATGATCTAAGGCTTCAATCAGGGCACCGCGCCACCGCCGGTTCTGCCACCACCGTGCTTTTGCGGGCTGCCTTTTCCACTCGTCCTCGAACGCGTGCTCGAACCCTCTGACTCGCCAGGGCTCCTATCGGGGCCACCCTCCTGAAGGTCCTTCGTAGCGCTGACATCCTTGTTTCCGGGGCTGACTTCCAACGGGTTAGGGTCCTGCTGCAGCAGTTCAGCCATTAGCCTTCGTTCATAAAATCACGTGAAAAGGACCCAAAGATCGTCCTCCTCTTGCTGGGAAGGAGATGTCGATCATTTGCGATCCTCTTTTTGAGAGCTAACAAAACCGACAAACCTGGGAAGACTGCTTTCTCACCTCCCCGCTCTCCTGTTCCGCAGTCGCCACCTCGCTCTCCGGGCTCGTCTTGTTGGGATTGAAGGCCGCGTCCTCCATGGCGGCCGACTTGTCGTCGGACCCGCTCTTGCTGTACTCGGTGCTCGTGGGGCTGAGGCGCGTGCGGTCCAAGTGGTCCTCCTTGGTCGCGCCGCACAGGGCGCGCGAGGCGTGGAGTGAGCGCGCCTGGGAGGAGGTCGCGGCGCGGATGCTCGCGATGCGCGTGGCGCGCGGGCAGGTGCTGCGGAGGCGATACTGCGGCATCACCATCGCGGTGGTGAGGAATCGGCGAGAGGCGGTAGGGAGGACCATGTTGGGCTGAGAGGGGTGGCGGCGCGCAAGAGTTTTATGCGAATGTGAGAATTCCCAGCCGCTCCGGGATACGAAACTGATAGGATGAGAGGATGGCGAATTGATTTGCCAGTGCGCGAGGGGTAGTTCGGTTAAGGTGCCGCAAAAGTGTGAGCGGCGCTGGAGATGGTTGGCCTGTCAGCTTGGTCCCGTGGTGGACTTCTGCTCAGCACTGAGGGGGTGCTACCTCTGCTGTAGTTCAATAGATGTGGACAGGTTCGATTGCGATGCGAGAGAGGGATGCGAGCTGTGGAGGAGAACTCGAGTAAAGGGAAGGTAGCTCTGGGACGTGACGTCATAACGATGTAGGGACATTTTGCGGACACAGTCCCGTAGTCAGGGATCTGGGCTCACGGACCTTTGACATCAACACATTCGAACCCCGAGGTCTTTTCAACACAGCCAGGGCCGTGGAATGCGGAAGCATTCGTCCGGATGTAAACGTCCGTGAGTTCTGGGGACACTTGCGTTTGGGTGATGCTTCAAACCCCTATAGGCTTGTTTGTCCCTGATGCCGCTCTTTTTGTTGATCACCTCATCTTACCTCCCATTGGTCTATCAGAAAAATATCACGTTACAAGATTATACATCTACTTACATGAATTTATGCAATTGGATTGATGTGCAATGCCGCTGAAATGCCCGAATGCAATTCCACAAGTACAAACTAAAACCAGAAGACATCACGAAACGACCACCTTAAGAAATCACGACATCGGGGATATCCAGAAGAAACGCTGAAGCAGAACGCCCTACATCAACTAAAAAAGCTCGCCTTGTGCTAGGTATGCTGCAGCATGCTAATTCGATTGTCCACAGTCCGCGGAAGCACCTCGCTTGCGGTTCTGCCGTGCAAGTTCCATCTAGCAAGTAGTGGTTGCGAACCTGGAGATATGCAGGTTAAGGGAAGCTGACATCGTCAGGCATGACAAAGCCTTTCCGTTCGAAATCCTGTCGTATGAACCTGGTCATAGCGTCTAACTTCTTGCGCTGAATATGGAGAGCGCCGAGCTTCATGTCTTTTTCTCTCTGGCTCATGGTGCTTTCGGCAAGAGAGACATTGGACGGGGCCTCGGGTGAGCCGACGAGTCCATGCCCGTGGCCAGATGCTTGAGATGACTCGGAGGGCTCGATGACACCGTCGTGTCGGCCGCCCGAGAGGCCGGAGATTTCAGTGGGATAGCGGGAGCCGCCTTGGGTTTCAGGAGTGATTTTGAAGGTTTGCTTGCGCCCAGGAGGGACTCCTCCGACGAGGACTAGTAGCAGCTTTGGTTGAATGGCGCGGACAATGAGGTTGTTGTTGTCGAATTCGATAGTAAGCGTCTCCAGAGGCTTCGGGGGCGAAGAGGACTCCTGATCAGCATAGTCTGCTTCTTCGTGGATGTTGAGCTCATGTTCTTTCCATGCCATGGAGATCAGAGCAGCCTGGTCCCGAAGCTCCTTGATGTTGGCCGGGGTTGAATAGGCCAATAGAGTTCCGTTGGGAGACATGACGCTAGATTTCGCATTAGCGCGGGGCTTGTGGCGTACACGCTGGCAATACTCACAACATGCGCGGGTAAAGCCTTGGGTCTACATTCTTTGCGAGCAGATCGCTGAGCTTCTTGACATTGAGCATGATGGGCGATCTGCTCAGGGAGGCTGGCCTGGACATTGTTGGAATGGAATCAGTACAGATTTGGGCGGACGGCGCAAACAACGCAAGCGGTTTGGTGGATCAGCAGATGCGTGCAGGGTCTGGGTGCAAGCCAAGAGAGCGAGAAACAATGTATCACAGCCTTTTGTGAGGTGGCACAAAAGGCAGGCGACAGTGAGAAGCACAGAAGGCGGCGCGAGCGGCATGGAAAGCAGGGTGAGGCAACAAAAGTAGGGCGTGACTGGGAGGCGCAAAAGGCGGCAGACACGTACGGGTTTAGCGGATTGCAGTGGCTGGAGGCGTAGGCGGCGAGAGCAGGCAAAACGCTGATAGGTAGGCTAGCGAGAGGCGGCTCAGGTGGTAGTCTTCTCCGCGGTGGTGGATTTGGGGCCGTCAGCAGCGATAGGCGGTCGAGGCGTCAACATCAGAGGGCAGAATTGGGGAACAGCGCAGGGTCGAGAAAGAGAGTTGATGTGCGCAAGAGTCGGGGGCATGGTGGACTTGGTCAGGACTCGGCGCGGCAGCTGAGATCGCGGGAGGCCATGCTGGAGTGCTGTCGTGTCGTTGATACAGTCAGTAATCTCGCGCGCCGGCCAAAGCGCGTCTATCTTCGGGCGCTAAAAGCGAAGCGAGCCTTTCTCGTCACGTGATCAGGCCCAGTCCTGTCCCCCAAGGTGCTCCCCGGAGCAGGCTAACTTCCTGCCAGCTCCTGCAGGGCTCGGCTGCTGCGTCCTCACGACTCCTGATGCTCTGCGCGACCAGCAGTCCTCCCCACCATGTGCGGCCCTGAGCGTGACCTCTCCCCCTCGGTCGGAGCGGCATTAACACGGGCCAGCGGCGGGGCCTGGGAGGGGCAGTCGCACTCACGTCATTATCGAGCCCTTCGATGCGCTTACAGTCGCCCATTACTTATGCATCTCGGCCACCCTCTCCGCTCCGCTACCCGCCAATGCTCACAGCGCCACGCCTCTTCTTGCGCGCCTTCACAACCTCGCGGCCCCAGTTCACCACCAAGTGCGCTCCAGCTCTCGTCAAAGCATTCGCAACAATGGCGACCGATCCGAGCAAGTACAAGCTGAACCATTCCATGTATGTCGCCAGCCTTCGATCCCTCAATCGCCCTTCCCAGCGCTCACCAGTCTCGCAGGATCCGGGTGAAAGACCCCAAGCGATCCGTCCAGTTCTACGAGTTCCTGGGCATGAAGCTTATCAACAAGCTCGAGAACCCCGATGCGAAATTCGATCTCTACTTCCTCGCATACGACAGCCCCAAGGCTGCCTCTCACGGCAACCATTGGACCGACCGCGAGGGCATTGTCGAATTGACCCACAACTATGGCACCGAGAAGGACCCCGAGTACAAGATCGTGAACGGCAACACCGAGCCTTACAAGGGCTTTGGTCACCTCTGCATTTCGGTGGACAACATCCAGGCCGCCTGCCAGAGACTGGAGGGTGCGGGCTACAAGTTCCAGAAGAAGTTGACAGATGGCCGCATGAGGCACATTGCCTTCGTGCTCGACCCCGACGGCTACTGGGTCAGCCACATAACTACCATCCTACTGGAAGCAAAGCTAATACTCGAGGTGGATAGGTTGAGGTGATCGGTCAGCAGCCCCTCGAGGCATCTGAGAATGTCAAGGAAACCGACGTGGAGACATACCGCATGGTGAGTGGCCGTCACCAAAGTTCGGCTTACAAGCAAGCTTACAAAGCTTGCAGAACCACACCATGATCCGTGTCAAGGACCCCGAGAAGTCTTTGGCCTTCTACCAAGAAGTCATGGGTATGAAGCTTCTCCGCACCCACGAGAACAAAGACGCCAAATTCAACTTGTACTTCCTCGGCTATGGGCCGCCTGCGCCAAAGGAGAGTGCTAATGGCGTCAATCCAACTGCTGACCGTGAGGGCCTACTGGAACTGACTTGGAACTACGGCACGGAGAACGATGCCGAATTCAAATACCACAACGGCAATGACCAGCCCCAGGGATTTGGTCACATTTGTGTTGCTGTAGATGATCTCGAAGCCGCTTGCGCTAGGTTCGAGGAGAAGAACGTCAACTGGAAGAAGAGACTCACCGATGGCCGAATGAAGAACATTGCCTTTGTTCTCGGTAAGTATAACATCCTCATCTCAAGTGATATTGGCAGCTAATACCGTGACAGACCCCGACCAATATTTTATCGAAATCGTACAGAATGAGAAGCTGAAGAAGAGGGCGAACTGGTAGATGGAAATTGCATAGTCGCCCTGTCTAAGGTTCAGGGCCCAACAGGGAATGTCAATGCTTGAGCAGAACATATCTAAATACGAAAAGTGGCATCCTATTGACGACCAATTAATCCAGAAGATAATATCCTGCACAGAGACTATCCTTAGGCGGGGTAAAAGATTGATACCTATAAATTATCGAGGCTCAGCAACTCGGCTAAGCATACAAAGCTGGCGCAAGAATGCTTGAATGAACCCATCAAACCCTTACAAACCACATTCTGGCCTTGCTGTCGCGCCGCTATTGCTTAAAAAAGAAAAAAAAAAGAAACAGTGAAATCTTGATGTAAGTTCATTGCTAACTTCCTCTATGGTTTCAACGCACAACCATTGTTGCGACTTCGAGGGTATGCAGCGGCAAGGTTTTCTGGGTGTACAGAAAGATGACTACAGCTTTAAAACTTTCATTCCTCCCCAGCAGAAATATGCGCAACATACGCAACTAAAAGGCATGCCGCGTTGGCGGCAGTTCCGTGGAATGGCATGATTGGTGGCTTGCAGTAACCACTAATGTCCTGCGGAGGCGTGGGGAGCGGGAGCGGGGTACTGGAGCCATTCCAGGAGCGGTAAGAGCACATGCAAAAGAACTCCCACTCGCGGCCGGGGAAGCGTGGAGGTGCAGCCTGGTCTCAGCTGATTCCCAGGGCTGCCATGATCAGGCCTTACATCCCACCAAAAAGCCGCGTAGCCTCAAATACACCGCTTCAATTTCCTGGACCTGCTTGTCCTCTCCTTCATCCCCTTCCTCCTCTGCTTATATTCCGTTCTGCCTTGCCCAAGAACGCCTTCGATTATGCCTATCCCAATTATGTCGAGCAATGGAGCAGAGACACCCCGTCCAAAGGTCTTGATCCCTGAGAAGGTCTCGGCGGATGGCCTTGCGCTACTTCAGGAGAATTTCGAGGTTCACGAGCGGAAAGGACTGTCGGCAGATCAGTTGAAGGAGATCATTCCGGACTACGAGGCTCTGATCGTTCGTTCTGAGACAAAGGTCACCGCCGATTTACTTTCTGCAGCGAGCAAGCTCAAGGTGGTTGCGAGGGCCGGTGTCGGCGTTGACAATGTACTTCTTGCCCCCCTGTCACTATCGGTCCCACCCGGGGTCGTGCAACAGCAAGTGCACATACGCATATAGAGCTGAAGCGGCCACCCAGAAGTGAATGCAGTCAGTCTCGTGAAGATTTGCATACTGGGTGGAAGCTTCAATTTTGTGTGCAGATCTGTGCTTGCTATTGCATCTCTGTTGGGGCAGATGCTGTGTTGAGGAACACGTCTGACATTCTTGCTAGGTTGATGTCGAAAGCGCAACGAAGCGCGGAGTGATCGTTGTCAACAGTCCCAGCGGTAACATCGGTGCTGCTGCTGAGCACACTGTTGCCTGTAAGAATATTACCCATTCTGCACTGTATACATATGCTAATTCGCCGTAGTGATGATGGCCGTTGCGAGAAACATCGGAGATGCTTGCGCAAGTCTAAAAGCAGGTAAATGGGAACGTACCAGACTCGTGGGGGTTGAACTGAAGGGCAAGACTCTCGCAATCGTAGGGGCAGGAAAGGGTAAGAGAACCCACAGACCACCAAGTCCAGGCTAATGCGAGTACAGTCGGACTCACGGTAGCACGGATCGCCAATGGAATGGGCATGAAGGTGATAGCCTATGACCCATACGCTAACCCTCAGCTAGCTGCTGCTGCATCCATTGAGCTTAAGGATAGTCTGGACGATCTTCTTACGGCGGCCGACTTCTTCACTATTCACACGCCTCTGATTGCATCCACCAAAGGCATGATTGGAAAAAATGAACTCGCCAAGATGAAACCCACCGCACGCCTGTTGAATGTTGCTCGGGGCGGCGTTATTGATGAGTCTGCTCTTTTGGAAGCCCTCGAGTCCGGAACTGTCGCCGGTGCTGGCATCGACGTCTTCACATCCGAGCCTCCAGAGCCAGACTCTCCTGCAGTCCGGCTTATTGCCCACCCTAAGGTAGTTGCAACACCGCACCTAGGCGCCTCAACAGTGGAGGCACAGGAGAATGTCTCCATCGATGTCTGCCAGCAAGTCATCGCCATCCTCTCCGGCGACCTCCCTCGCAGTGCCGTGAACGCCCCGCTTATCTTGCCAGAGGAATACCGTACCCTTGCTCCCTTCATCACTCTCGTAGAGAAGATGGGGTCCCTCTACACCCAGCACTACAGCGCCTCACAGCGCTCCGCCGCGCACTCCTTCCGCACCACTTTCGACCTCACATACTACGGCCACCTCGCCACCCTTAACACCACCAAGCCCCTCTTCGCGGCCCTCATCAAGGGCTTACTCGCCCCAATCTCCTCCCCTGAAGGCCTGAACGTTAACATTGTCAACGCCGAGCTCGTCGCCAAAGAACGCGGCATTCTCGTCAATGAGCAGCGCGCCCGCGAAGACGAAGAAGACAAAGGCTACGCCAGCTCCATCACCCTGCGCGCTCGCCCCTCGCGCGGCACCTCCGGCTCGCGTGGTCGCGAGAACGTCCGGCCCAGCTTCACGCGCGGCAACACCGCCAACCCGAACAACACCGCCTCCGTCCAGCAGCAGAAGGCTGAGGACGGTGAAGACCAAGTCATCCAGGGCTTCGTGTCGGCCAACACCCCGTACATCTCGCGGCTTGACCGCTTCACGGCCGCCAACTTTGTGCCGCAAGGCACACTCCTGATTTGCCGCAATTTTGACAGCTGTGGGAAGATTGGGTTCGTGGGCAACAAGCTCGGCGCCGCGGGCGTCAATATTTCAAGCATGATTGTCGCGCCGCTGGCGAAGCAGAGCACCGAAGAGGCGGATGGGGCTGGAAAAGAGGGTACCAATGAGGCGCTGATGATCCTGGGTGTAGATAGGCCGGTGGGTGAGGAGGTCGTGAAGGGCCTGATTGCCGGCGAGGGCGTCTTGGAGGCCAGTGTTGTCACGCTGTGAAGCTTGCCTTGCCCTGTTTCGTCTCCTCAGTTAGGAGTTGTTTAACTTGAATGGTCGAGGATTTCGGCTTATAAACAGATCTCATACTACTAGCCTGTTTGTCAGAGACAAACAAGATGATCAACAAAAACTTTCAACAGGACCGGAGGTGAAATTTCCTGCAGGTGCTCCATTTCATGGGGTGCCCCCACTTTTGACCTCAGAAATTGAAATCCTCGAATAGTACTTCCGCCCTTCCATCAAGCCACTTCAGAATTTCTTTCCTAAGGAGTGTACCGGCACACAAGTACCACTTCTGGGTCTCCACTTCGTCCAAGTCCTCTCTGGCCAGCCGCCTAAACTCCACTGCCGCGCCTTTTCCCTTCAACGCATCAACATTCACTCCACCGCCACCTGCTCCTGTAAAGTACACCCGCGCTCGGGACGCCAGCGCAGGGTATCTTGCAAATACCTCCTCCACAAGCTTCACATCTGCTGCCTTCAGAGTCCAGAACAGCCTGATACTCTCCGGAGAAAGCCCGTGGGCCAACTCCGCCAGCAACGGCGTAACGCCCACCCCGCCCGCCACAAATGGTACCTCCTTGCCCCCTTCCCCAGGCGTAACCCTGAACTCCCCACCGAACCCTCTGACCACCAACTCCAACCCCGCCCTTTCATTCGCCCCAAACAGCAACCCCGTAACAGGCCCATGCCTCCTGATCGTAATGCCAAACTCCCTACTCAACTCCACCTCCCCCTTCCCCCCTGCCTTCCCCCACCCATCCGCCTCCGTAACCGTAAAGGTCCGCACGAAGTCATCATTCAAGCTCTCCGGATCGTCATCACGCATGTGGCTGTACCCCTGGTCCAGCTCGCGAGACGCGTCCAGCGCGACCCACTGCCCAGGCGCGATCCTTGCCGGCGCCGCCAGCGCGAACGTGAACCGCGCCACCGTCTGCGTCAACGCCGCCGTCCGCACCAGCCTCGCCGTCCGCTCCTCGCTCTCCGCCTTCGCCGCCCGGGCCCGGGCCCCGGCCCGGGCCAGCAGACTGCCCTCGGCAGCCAACAGCCGCACGGGCGGATTGTACGGCGACATGCCGCTCGCGGAGCCTTCGGCCGCCCCTCCGCCCACGCCCGCGACCGGCGTCCCGCGGAACGCCAGGCCGGCCGCGACGTGCCTGACGGCTGTCAGCTCGATGGAGACGGCGAGGTTCGAGCGCGGCAGCAGGCGCGCGGCGTCGGCCCCCGCGTGGATGGTCGCGCGGCCGGTCGCGTACAGCACGTCGCCCGTGGCGAAGTCCGGGATGCAGATGCCGGCGAGCGGCGTGGTGCGGAGGTTGCCGAGGGACTGGTAGAGGCGGTTGCCCGAGTATTCGGGGTAGACGAGGGTGGTGGCGGTGGTGGCGGTGGTGGCGGAGGAGGACTGGGAAGGGAGGATGCGGATAAAGCCGCGAGGGCCGCCGCGGTGGTTGACGTCCATGTCGTGGGAACCGTTGGTGGTGGCGATGAAGAACAGGTCGGCTTGGGCGATGAGGGCGCGGGTGGCGGGCGTGAGAGTGGGCGAGGTGGAGAGGAGGGCAGGGTTGGGGGTGGTCGGGGTGATGGACTTGGAGTTGAGGTATTTGGGGCAGTTGCCGAGGCTTTGCTCGACCTTGACGACGAGCTGGATTTGGCCGAGGGCGTCGTTGGGCGCGGGCTTCGGGGACTCCTGGCCGGCCCGCTCTTCGTTGTTGTTGTTGCTGTTGTTGTTCTCGTCGTCGTCGTCGTCGTCGTTCCTGCTGGCTTTGTCCAGGCTGGCCACGACCATCCTGCCGTACACCTTTACTCTCTTCCTCGTTACTAGGTCGATGGGCAGGGCGGCGACCATCCGGCCTCGTCCCTCCTCTTTCACAACCTCGCCGTCGACCTTCCCATCTACTAGTGCCTGAGCAACTGGGTCGAAGCGCCTGTCTACGGGGCTGCGGATGCCGAAGATGCCATTGCCAAGCGGCTGTGAGAAGCCGGGCTCACCGCCCCAGAGCGTGGCCCAGGGGCGGTGTTCAGCATCAAGGGTACCAAGAGCGAGCAGAGGAGCGCGCACGAGCATCATTGCCGCTTGTGGCGTCATGAAGGAGGAGGTGGGGTTGTCGAGATCCGGCGGCACGCGCAAGAGGTCGTGCATGGCTTGCTCGCCATCGTGCCATGGCATGGCGATTGAGACGGCCATGGTTGCGGCTCCGCAGTTTTATCTTTTTGCAGAAGTGTGAGTGCAGAGAGGCTAGAGTACGGATGGAGGCGAGGAGAGTTCATGCGGAGAAGCGGCCGAGTTAAGTAGTCAAAAGATGGAGGAGATTCGGAGTGCGCGCTACTGCTTATAGCATTCCTTCCGCAGGGCCGAGAAGCTGACTGCCGACGCTGTCCTGCCGAAAGAAAAGCCAGTATGTTGCTTCTGGACCATGCTGCGCTTGATGCCTACACAGTCAGCTGCCGACGATGCCGCTGGTGTTGTTCAGCGACCGTTGGCCCAGGCGCGGTGACGTGCTGCTGATAAAGCAAGCATCCCGACGCGGGCTGTGTGGGAGGCGCTTTGCCTCTTCCCGCCTGGCCAGGCATAGAGATCTTGGTCATCCCTGCAGCGTGAGGTGCGCGAGAGGCCAAGACTACAAGTCAAGCAGCCATCACGGAGCGCAGACACAACACATGGTGGACAAGGGCGTGGCTTTAAGCGCCCAGCACCACCCTTGCAGCCACTCCGCGAAAAGCGTTTCACAAGCCGTGGGGCCAAATCCTCCCGCACGCGCCATTGGTGGCTTCCGCTACGAAACGATAGTCCGGCTGACGGACGGCATGGAGCCAGCGCCTGCAGGAGCGCAGCTGAAGCACATAGACAGCGAGCCTCGTCTGCGCCAGCTCCGCGCAACCTCGTCCTCCTCCTCGTCGCGAAGGCCTCTCAGCTCACTCGTGTATACAGCCTCTGGATAGGTGTATCGCCCAGCGTCATTCGTTCCAGCAGCCCTCCACCATGCTCTTCTTTTCCTCCCGCAGGGCGGCGCGCAGCAAAGTGCAGCCCACCCACTACCCACGCATCCCTTTCCACCTCCTGCGCAGTGCGCAGCTTCTCGCCGCCACCGTCGTGACCTGTGTCTTGGTCTTTTTCGTCGACCAGCTCCATCACGACGGCTACCCCATCCCGTGGACTTTCCTCTTGGTGCGTGCGTCCCGAGCCGGCTGCGGAGAGGAGATCAGTGGGGCCGAAGCATTGCGCGCGACCACGGCCTCATCGACCGCATTTACTGACGCCGCTCTGGTGTAGCTCCTGGCCGTCTCGGTGCTCACCGTTTTCTTCCTCACTGCGACGCTCGTGCAGCACTGCTGCTGCGGCTTGAATCCCCGCCTGAACCTCGTCCTCAACTCCATCCTGCTCGTGATCTGGACGCTTGGCTTTGGGCTGCTGAGCTGGTGGGCCTCGGGCACTCTGGGCCATTTCTGCACCAAGGCCAACTGGCGCGATGACGACGGCATCATGGTGTGCCGCATCTACAAGGCGCTGTTTGCCTTCTCTCTGCTCGGACTGTACGCCGCCCTCTGCTTCCCCCAATACCTAGCAGTTTCTTACTAAGGCCGACGCTAGCACATCGACGCTTTCCGCGCTTCTGCTGGACATCTACGTGTTCAAGTGCTCCACGCAGCGCGGCAAGTACAACCAGATGATGGATTCGGATATGAAGCGCACCATCTCCGGCCCCCAGCAATCGCCGTGGTCGACGCACATCGACGAGCCCGACGTCGAGCAGAGGCCGTACAGCGACCAGCGGGCCAGGAAGTCGCCTGAGCAGACGGGGTACGCTCTGCCGGCCGAGCAGTTCGCTTACGATGACATCGCCTACCGTGGAGCTCACAACAACGGCGTCAACAGATTTTGATGACGCTGTTGAGCTCGGGCTGGAATTTATTGACCAATGCGCGTGGCGAGTTGAGGCATTCCTCCGGGCGCAATTGCCAATGATCATCTAGAACACTCACGTTCGGACGGCTGCTTCGACAGCCCACAGTCAGTGTACCCTGCAGGCAGGCCGTGTATTCATAGTGCCCGGAAGTGGAGGTGAGCGGGTGCGGCTTCATGGTTTTGAGAGGGTGTATTTTTATGCTTCATGTAATGTTCCCTGCGGAAGTAGTGAAGAAGCACGCGAGCTCGCATCAATGATCAGATAACAAAGTGAGATGGAGTGCAAGCAACGATTGTGATCGGACCGTAGAGTGGCACAAAGCGTAGCTCGTGCCACCGCGTGATCCTGTTGCGGGAGGGCTCCGGACGATCTTCCGGATGACGCAGGCTCGAAACAGGCGTCTCTCTCTCTCTCTCTCTCTCTCTCTCTCTCTCTCAATACGCCATACTTCTAGCTTCCACGGCTCTCTCCTGGAAAAAGGCCACTCTCAGCCATCACGACGGAGACAGGGGAGAGCAGGGATCGATGGTGTAAGGGCGGATGCAGGGACTGGAGGCGTGCTCGCTTATGCCCGTGGGACCAACTTTCGTCCTGTTGAAAATCGCCCTCCCCCGCGCCTCCACCATTCACTTTTCCTCTCGTCCTGTGATACCCCGGATTTCATACTTCTGCTGTTGATTTTAAGTCTGCTAATTTCTCCGCTGCCTTGAGCGTCTCTTCCCGCGCCAATCGACGGCTCATAACGTCCTTCGCAGTTTTTTTTGACGTACATGCCGCATCCTCAACGCGCCGAGGTGTCTTCCCGCCTCTTGTATGCTGCTGCTTCAAAGTCCACACCTGCAAACCTCCCGTGACTTCGACATTCTGCAAGAATCTTCCGTCCTTCTTCCTTTTCACAATGCCTTCCTTCAACCGCCAGACCGACTCTCCCAAGCAAACCTCTGGTCGCTTCAATTTCTCCTTTGGCGACTCCTCAAAAATGAGTTCCTCCGCCAACACCAGCGAACTTCCCTTGCGCTTCTCAGCCGCTCCCTCTGACCGGGAATCCGCCCCACAAAAAGATGCAGGCCACTCCGAGCGTTCCGTCCGCGAGCTCAGCCGCTATCTCTCACTCTTAAAGTCCGACAACGGCACAGACCGGCAGCCCTCCTCCACCGCCGACGGCCTGCACGTCGAGGAACTCCTAACCACTCCGCTATTCTCCTGGTCAGTCAAGCTCGCCCTTGCCGAGCTGCGCAAGCGTGGCCGCGCCCCGGATGAGGCCCATTTCGAGCAGTTCGCACTGCTAGGTCAAGAGCGCCGCAGCCCGGACTCTGCTGGCCCGGTCTCCTCCGTCAACCCCGAGGGCGTTGAGCCCATCTTCTTGAATACGAACGCCCCATGGTCCGCCTTCCTGTGCGGCTCGCAGGGCTCTGGCAAGTCGCACATGCTGGCCTGCATGCTGGAAGGCTGCCTCATGCCGAACAAAGCCCTTGGGCGCCTGCCCACCCCGCTGCAGGGCATCGTCTTCCACTGCGACGCGTGGTCTGTCGGCAGCGTGTGCGAAGCCGCCCATCTGTGCAGCATCGGCATCAAGGTCAACGTCCTGGTGAGCCCGAGCAACTACTGGCGCCTGAAGAACGCGTACGGCAAAATCCCCGACCCCAGGAAACGCCTGCGGGTCAGAAGGCTCAAGCTGAAGCCCCACCACCTCAACGTCGAGCGCATGCTCTCCCTCATGGCCTTTCACGAGAGCAGCGGGCGCGTTCCCCTCTACATGGAAGTCATCAACAAGATCCTGCGCGACATGGCCACCTCCGCGCGCGGTGACTTCGCGTTCGACTACGCCGGCTTCCGCCACCTCCTCGACATGGCCAAACTCACCTCGGAGCAAAAGGGTCCCATGAACCTGCGCCTCCAACTCCTCGAATCCTTCCTGGACGTTGAGGACGACGGCGACTCCGCATCCGACAGCGACGGCGACGACGACGACGACGACGACATCTTCACCCCGGCCCCCGGCTCCCTCACCATCGTCGACCTGACCGACCCTTTCATCGACGCGTCGAGCGCGTGCACGCTCTTCGACATATGCCTGGCGCTCTTCCTCGAGGACCCGCGCCCGCGCGGCCGCATCGTCGCGCTCGACGAGGCCCACAAGTACATGACCGACACGGCCGCGTCGGAGCGCTTCACCGACTCGCTCCTGACGACCATCCGCATCCAGCGCCACGCCGGCACTCGCGTCGTCGTCGCCACGCAGGAGCCGACCGTCTCGCCGAAGCTGCTGGACCTGTGCTCCATGACCGTCGTGCACCGCTTCACCAGTCCGGCCTGGCTGGCCGTGCTGAGAGAGCGGCTGGCCGGCCTGTCGGCCATGGCCGGCAAGACGGATGAGGTGGTGAAGCAGCTGTTTGAGGAGATTGTGACGCTGAAGGTCGGGGAAAGTCTGCTCTTTGCGCCGAGCGCGATGGTGAGGGTGGTTGCGGATGAGGAGAGGGAGGGAGGAGGAGGAGGAAGAGGAGGTGGCAAAAGGATGGTTAAGCTGGGGACGGAGTGCGTGCGGTTCAGGACGAGGCCGCGCATGACGAGCGATGGTGGGAGGAGCGTGTTGGCGATCAGGTAGAGCGGGTGCGGGACGAGGTGTATGGTTGGTTATCAGGCTTCTTCCTTGTCGGGGGGGCCCGGGGGGGGGGGGGGGGGGGGCATAACGGAACTATCCCAGCGTTTCAGCCCTTTTTTTTCGGCTCTATGTAGTTACTGATCTTGGATTCGGCGTTTTATAGCATTGGTTGGAAAAACAGAGAAATTGTCATGATAGGAAGGGAACAGTGTGTGGGATTGGACGAATCGAAACGTATCTGAGCTTTGTGCACAAGTTCTCGATTCCACCAGCGTACATGGATTGACACGAAGCACGCTTGTCAGGCAATGGAAGCCCCTGGAGCAGGTCGGCACTAGCCTCACGGCCGGCGCCTTCCAGCACAGGGTGGTTAAAGCAGTCTTCCAGACGACAATGGTTTTAGAAATCTCAATCATTCAAGTTTGCATGACTGCTTCAACTCCCCATGCATGACAACCGTGTTTTGACTTGATTATCCCGACACTCGACTGTCGCACATGTACCGCTCTTCGCTCTCAGCATCCCGTGACGCTTCATATTCAACCTACAGGGAACAGGGGAAGAGAAAAAAAAAAGGAAGGCTCCATCTACCGCGCGGAGGAGAGAAAGATGGAATCATACACACACGTGCGCAATCAAAGC
>JAJJID010000612.1:0-18855 GCA_022204955.1 Macrophomina pseudophaseolina
CCGACCAGGCGGCGCACGACACGCTGCTGCCGCTGGCTCTGACGGCCGCGATCGGCTACCCGGCCAACGTGCCGCTCAGCGCGCGCCGCTTCCTGAGTCTCGTCAGCCCGGACAGCCCGGCCCGGCCGCGCGAGGACGACCTGTTCAGCGCAGACCTGCCCGACGAGCAGCTGCGGACGACGTTTGGCATGGTCCAGCGCCGGCGACTGCTGCGGTACAAGCTGATGGTCATGATTTCCGGCGCGGACCAGTCGGTGCCGGATTGGGTGGATAAGGAGGCGCTGTTGGCGCGGTGGAGGAAGGCCACCGAGCATGACGGAGAGTTCCAGCTGTGGGATAGTGACTTCAGCGGCGTCATTCCGAACGCGTCGCATGCGTTGAGCAATGATGATCAGGCAGAGCCGCGGAGGGATCTTGTGGAGAGGGTCATGGGGTATCTATATGCTTGCGAGCAGGTTGTGTAGTCCTGTCGTCAGGGAATTGATATATATCTTCGCGTATGACGCTCCCGATGTTCTCCTCACATCCTCTGACCAAGAGCCCCGACTAGCACCTCCAAATACTGAGTTCTGATTTAAACAGTCTGATAAGTGAGCGATAGCCCTCGTTTTGAGAACAGTGACCGCATAAGTCTACGTGAAGCCATCTTACAGGTAAGCTGTTTGTATATGAGTGTTCCCCATGAAAGAAATAGCGCCATTTATATAGTGGAATAACTGAAGAAACGTCCGTTTAATATATTTGGAATGATACCCCTGACTCAAGCAGGCTTCTTCCCTACCTGATTTTGTTCAGTCACTGCTTAGTCCAAACCATCAAGGTCCAAGAAGATACGGTGCCAGCCATATCCTGGATTACACCCAAAGTGACTGAGTGGGCTCCTACATTCGATAGCCTCTCGGAACTCCCAAGCAAGCGAGCATGGTTGGGTCGAGCGGACGTATCCTTGAACATCAAGCAGCAAGAAGTCAATTTCATATCCCTTTAACTTCAATATGCTAGACTGAGGCCGGAAGTACAACTGCAGAATCGAACAATCTCCCTCCATCACCAGCAAAAGAAACCCAATCCGTCATCCCGACTTTTTGCCTTCCGTATCAAGCACAGAGAAAACTCCCCTTCAAATGAAAACGCCACCCATATGCCGAACCCCCACGCTATGCATGCATGCCCATAAGAACAAGAGACTTCCCCTCCCTCGCCATCCTCCGTGCCCCCCCTTTTTTCAATCCTCCTCCGCCGGAAACTCATCTCCCAGCTTCAAACTCGCCTTGACATTCATGCTCAACAACTCCTGAATCAGCAGCTTCGCCGCATACGGAATCGTCATCCTCACCACCCCCTTGCTGCTGCGACAACTCTGACACCAGCCCTGATAGCCCATCATGCCGCATCGCTCGCAGACATCACACTCATGCGCATCCGAGCTCAGCATGAGCCGCTCCAGCAACAACTGACTCGCGCCGTACGCGATCAGGCAGTCGCGTTCCATCTCGCCGAGACGCAGTCCACCGTCCCTCGAGCGACCCTCAGTAGGCTGGCGGGTGAGGATGGCGCGGGGGCCGCGAGCACGCGAGTGCATCTTGTCCTGAACCATGTGCTTGAGCTTCTGGTAGTAGATGGGGCCGAAGAAGACGTAGGCGGGGAGACACTCGCCCGTGATTCCCGACGTCAGCATGTCCTTGCCTGAGTACGAGAAGCCGGCTTCGAGGAGGATCTGCGACATGTCCTCGGCCTTGGAACCGCCGAAGCACGTCCCGTACTGTAGGTCGCCATTCATAACGCCCGCCTTGCCCGAGAGGAGTTCGAGCATTTTACCCACCGTCATGCGGGAGGGGAAACCGTGTGGATTCATGATAATGTCCGGGCAGATGCCCTGGTCGTTGAAGGGCATGTCAATCTGCTCGGCGATGATGCCGACGACACCCTTCTGTCCGTGACGAGAGGAGAATTTGTCGCCCAATTCGGGGCGACGGGTCTGGCGGGTCTGGATCTTGATGACGGGGGTGTTGGACTCGTTCTCGGTGAGGAGAACCTTATCGACGTACGCAGGATCGGGCAGTTTATAGCTCATGGGGGTGGGACGGAACTCAGTAGGTTGCTTTCTCCTTTGCTGCTCTTCGAGGCCAACGGGGTTTGTCTGCACAGGCACAAACTTGTTGAGGTAGACGTCATCCTTCTCAAGCAGCATGCCAACCTCCGCAATACCGTCAGACTCACCGACCTTCTTGTGCCTCGGGTTGACAGGCGTGCCATCAGCGTTCCTCTCAGGGCCCGTGATCTTGTCTTGCGAGCCGTTGGCGTACGACTTCAGCGTTGTGGTGGCTTTCTTGAAGACCTGACAACGTCCGAATCCTCTATCGCAGGAAGCTTTGTTGATGACGAGAGCATCCTCGATATCGTATCCGGAGTAAGACATGACGGCAACGGTGGCGTTCTGGCCGGCGGGCAGCTTATCGTACTTGATAAGCTCAATCGTCCTCGTCTTGACCATAGGCTGCTGCGGATAGACCATGAGGTAGAGCAAGGTGTCGATTCGGGTGAACTGGTTGTAGGCGATAGCACCGATGGCTTGTTTACCCATGGCACATTGGTAAGTGTTACGGGGAGACTGGTTGTGGTGAGGGTAGGGAATGAGACCAGCGACGGCGCCGAGAATAGTGAAAGGCTCGATTTCAAGATGGGTGTGGTGCTCCTTGAGGTCCTTCTCGTAGATGCAGATGTTCGAGTCGTTCTCCTCGTTGACATCCAAGTACTCTACGAGGCCGCGAGAAATAAAGTCGTCGAACTCCATCGTGCCCTTCTGCAATGCCCTGAGGTATCGTGCAGACACTCTGGATTTTCCACGCTCCACCACAATGAGGGGCCTGCAAATGCGACCTTCGTCCGTAGCGATCTGGACAGCGCGATGGTGGTGATTGATGTGGATGCTGACAAACTCCGAGATGCGGCCCATGCGGCGGAACTTGCGGAAGCCGTTGAGAAACTGCCTGGGCTCACGGGTCAACGCCAACGGCGAGCCGTTGACGAAGACAATGTAAGCTCCATCTGAATACAGCTCTGTACCGCTGGCTGATTGGACGTCCTCTGCTCCCAGGATGAATACTATCCGCTTGACAGGATCCTCCGGAACCTCAGTCGTGATATGCGTCATGAGCGCCAAGTTCTTCACGAGACCGCAAGCTTCACCTTCAGGAGTATCCGACGTGCAAAGCATACCGAACTGGGAAGGCTGAAGGGCACGAGGACCCGAAACTTTTCTGGTCTTCTCGAACTGCGAGGTGATACGAGTCATCATGCCGAGTGCGGAAATGTAACTCAGGCGGCTGAGAACATGCGTAATACCGGCTCTCTCCATGCGGAAACGTTTCAAACTCCAATTTCCGGTGGCAATTGCTCTTTCCATCCCCGCGGTGATGCTCCAACCGTGCGTTTGGATGTGGTCGTACGCGTCGAATTCGGCGGCCCTGTTGGGTTTTTTGAGAATCTTGTCGATGGCAGCCTTGAATTGGTAGTTGAAGCTCTTGAAGCTGTCCTCGAACAACAAAGCCATCATCTGACCTGCTAACTCCAATCGCTTGTTCCCGACGTAATCTCTGTCATCCACCATCTTCGGGTCGTGAATGGCCATCAGGACCCTCCTAGTCATATAGGCGATGTAGAGAGCTTTCGGGCGGAAGTTCATGCCAACAACAGGAACATGGCTCATCATCATGTTCGACAAAGCGTCAATGGCTTCCTGTTGGAGGTTCCGGGCTTGTCTGTTTCCGATAGGTTTCCTCAACTGACGGGTACGCTGGCCAACGTACTCCAAAGCTTGGTGCTGTGTGTTGATCCTCTCATTCTTCTCATTGTAGCAAGCTTCGAAGTTGACCGCGAACTCGTCCTGGTAAGCGCTATCGTCGCCAGCCACAAGTAGCAGGATTTCGTGCTCGGACTGGATACCCATGGCCTTGAATGCGATGACAACGGGGATGTCCTCGGTGAAGCAGTTGTGCTTGAGGTAGAGCAGGCCTTTCTTCAGCAGAACGTAGCCCTTCGATTTCCGGTCGACTGTGAAACTGATGACGGACGCCTGGATGATACCCTTCATCGACTCCACGATGACACGATTCTTGCTCAGCTGCTCCTGGACCAGAATGACCTTCTCCTGCCCTCTGGTAATGAAGTATCCACCAGGATCGATTGAACACTCGCCCAGCTGGCCCATCTGCGACTCCGATTTACCCCAGAGGTGGCACTTGTTGCTGCGCAGCATAATCGGCATCCTCCCGATATGAATTCCCTTCCTCTTAACCTTCACATTTCCCTTTTTGTACTCGACGTCCACCACAATCGGCGCCGCGTACGTCATGTCCCTGAGTCGACACTCGTTCGGCGTGATGGTGCTCTGGATGCCGCGCACATTCTCTTCCTCGACACGGCACGGCTTGAGCACGCGAATGTCCGTGTACCTCCAGAAGAACTTGTCATCCACATCGCTGTATACGTACTGGTTCGCGCGCAGGATCTCCTTGAGCTGGACGTCGACGAAGTAGTTGAACGAATCGATGTGCTGCTTCACCAACCCCTTCACCTTCAGGAAGGCGGGCAGCAGGTTCCACTTGTCCTCGGCCGTGTTGATGGGGTCGGTCAGCGCCTTGCCGTAGTAGAAGGGCTGCAACACGGAGTCCATTCCGTCGTCGATACGCCGCTGCGGCCTCCTACCCGATTTTCCGGTCGTCAACTGCTGCGTAGGCGCTGCGGCGGTCTCGGTGGCGGCGGTGCCATTATGTTGGGCGGGAGCGTCGGTCATCACAAGCTCGGGAGCTGCAGACGCTGGGGCTTCTTGCGCCTCGGTCGCGGTAGCTGTGGCGGGTTCGGATTCAGCGGGCTTCCTGCGTGGAACTGCGCGCGGTTTGCGGGCAGCTTTTGCGGCGGGCAGCTGTAACTGATCAGTAAGCGCATTCGTGCGATTGACCGAAGCATAAGCTCCTACCTCGGCAGCGCCGTCAGCACCGTCCTGAGGGCCGTCCTTCCTTGCTCTGGGCGGCATGGTGTCGGGTCAGAGCTGTGGTTGGGATTGCGGCGGTTTTGCCCCGCGGGTTTGTGAGTTTTCTCAGCGGGAAGACTTCTGACTCGGAGGATCGCCGACGCGTGCCTCGGTGGGCGCCGTGTCCCCGCGGCACCGAAGTCGTGGCCGCACAGTCACTCAGAACAGTCAGGAGCCAACGCAAGCTCTAGATGTCACTGGCGCTCGATTACTTGGGCGGGTGTCCAAGGCGAGTTCACTTCACTTCCACCTCAGCAAAGCAAGGGTCTTCTTCATTTTCCACTGTTCACCTCACCGCACAAGATCGCACGAGTCAAGCCAGGGTAGCCATGCCATTGGTCTGCTGCAAAAGATAACTATTCTGTTATTGTAGGAAGAAGTATCATAATTCCGTTGGTCTTTCGCCCGTTAATCTATTCGACCCATGTCCCTCGCCACCCATCTATGACCTGTCCTCGGGCGAGAATTTGTCGTTCCAGAAGCCGCGGTAGTGCTTCTTGTCGCCAGATTCCGCCAGCTCTTTCACCTCGGCCGGTGTCAGCTTGAACGTCGCCACGCGCAGGTAATCCGACAGTCGCTGCTCCTTGGAGCTCGTCGTGATCGGAATGATGTCCTGGTCGATGCACCACCTCAGCGAGATCTCGCCCTCGCTGACTGCATACTTCTTCGCCAAGGCCGCGCTGAAGTCGTCAATTGGACCAGGCTTGGCCTTGGTGACTGCGCTCAGAGGCCCGTACGCTTGGGTCGCGATGCCGTGCTTCTTGTGGAAGTCGATGAGCTTGTGGCGCTGCAGGTACGGGTGGAACTCGATCTGGTTGATGGCCGGCACGACCTTGGCCGTCTTGAGTGTCGCCTCGAGGTGCTGCGGCAGGTAGTTGGAGACACCGATCGACTTAACCAGGCCGGCGGCCTTGACCTCCTCCATTTCGGCCCACTTGGCCTGGAGCTCCTCGTCCGACTGTGCAAAGAAGGGGGCGTGGATGAGGTAGCTGCCAAGTAGGAAACCAGCTTCAGCTATGCCACGGACAAGCTGAGGGTGGGGGACTTACAGGTCCACGTAGTCCAGCTGCAGCTTCCTCAGGCTGTTCTTGATGGCGCTCTTGATGTCCTTGATGTTTGCATACACCTTGGTCGTCACGAACAGCTTCTCACGGGGAACACCGCTCTCCTTGATGGCCTGGCCCAGTTCGGGCTCCGTCTTGTACATCTCGGCGCCATCGAGGTGGGTGTAGCCGAGCTTGATGGCAGTCTTGGTAGCTTCAACCAGGCTCTGGTCGATCTGCGACTCGTCGCCGGTTTTGTACCAGGCAGTTCCTGTACCGTAGCCAAGCTATTACGCCGCGGGCTGTCAGCTGATACTCGAAGTATGCGTGAATAGTGGAAGCGCAAATAGAGGTGTCGGAGGCACAGGCCGCGATTGCTAAGGGTTGGGGGTGCGCAGATGCTGACGGTAAGCGACAGCAGGCGGGGCTACGTAAGCTCTGCGCGCGTAGTTGTAATCTGCGCCTGGGATGAAAGAGCTGCCCAAAGATCTGCGACATACCATGGGAATGGAGTTGCCGTCGTTGAGCTTCAGGCTCGGGATCGGGGCGTTGAGGTCGGCCATGGTGGAGTAGGGGCAGGTAGGTACAGCTGTGGGGTTTGCTCGCAAGAGTCGAGTTCGAGGAGGTGCCAATGGCTTTGTATAGAGGCGGAGAGTGGTGCGCGAAGTCGGGAGAAGGCGAACGTGGCCGGCAAAGGTGGAGCTCCGCGGGGCAGCAGACAGGGCCACACGAGCTGGCCTTAAGCTCTTCATCACCGGCGGGCCTCCACCACGAGCCTCACGGGGCTGCCAATCGGATAGACGCGGTGCAGCCGTGGCCTTGCAACACTGCGCCCGGCGTCAGCACTCTCCGCGCGTCGACGCTGTTGCCATGTCGCTGGACTCTCGCGCGAGCACTCCCACCCCTCGCCGACCCCACCTTCGAGCGGACTTAAGCTTATGACGTAGCCCGAATTCGGACCTTCGCACCATGCTCCGGCGCGAAAAGTTGTGCAGCACGCATAATTTCTCGGCCCGTCATTTGCATTTAGTGTTCCAGCCCGGCTCAACCACTGCCCAGGCCATTCGTTCTCCTTCTACAACCGCCGCCGGCCCGCTTCGACACAATGTCACCCTCATTGTCCAATCGTTGCGGCTCGAAACGCAGCCTGTCGAAACAGGTGAGCCGATACTAGCATCGAATGCACCTTGGCCGCCTCCTAATAGAAACGGTTGCCAGATTTTGCAACCCTTGATTACTGAAGGCGCTGCGAGTCCACACCTCCAGTCTTAACCCTTACGTTCCGTGAAGGCCTTCCATTGAGCAAACCGGCTCCGAACCGAGTAAAGAGGGTCGGAGGGGAGCCTCTGTTTTACCGACAGGCATTAGATGTTGATGAGCAATAAACAGGCTCAACCAACCATTGTGCTTTGCTATTTTCCCATGCTGATAGCCTACCCAAGAAATCGAAAGCCAGAGCATCAAAGCATGCTACCTGAGGAACCGCTTCGGCCACGCTCGGCGCACGAGCACTTATCACCCGCACGCTACTGACTGGGCATAACACTAGTTTGTATACGTTTGAGGAAGGCAGGCAGTGGAGTCTAAGCAGACTCCTAGTCCATAATACCCAAGAATTTGGCCAAATCGACAGCCAGAGGTTTTCAATGTACCAGAAAGGTTTACTGTCACCCCAGTCCCAACTCAATCCCATCTTCGAACTTCTGCTGCTGGCGAGTGGGGCGAGCGTGGGGAGGAGAGACCATCGTCGTCTTCTGGGGACAGCGGTGGTGGTAGTAGTAGTAGTGGTAGTAGTAGTGATGACGGTCGGGAAGAAGAAGGGCCGGGGAAGAGCGCTACAGCCACTGCTACTGAGCGTGTGGACCGCCCTGTTTCTCTGGCCTCGTCAAAGTCCGTAGGCATGCCGGATGAAAGGAGGGAGGAGAAGGAGCGGGCGTGGCACTTCGAGGGAGATGAAGAAGAGTCGGGAGAGGTGCGCGGGGGGTGGAAAGTTCGCTGGAACACATGCTTGCTGCTCCGTAGGCTATCCTCACACCAAATATCCGCCGCCGGTACTGTCTACCAGCTCCTTTTCCACCCCCTCAAACGCCCTGAACACCTTGCTCTCATTTCTATTCTATGTTGGCATGGCCATACCGTTAGCGGGACTGGCCACGGATGAAGCTTGCAACCTGGGTTTATTTGAGCGGTCTTGTGTGCGGAGATGGGAGGCGCATATGAATGCATGAAATGAACACCGCTAATTCGACACTGTGAACACTCCGAGTCCTGTTTAAAGCAACGACACAAGGAGTAAAACATGCTTGTGACGTCACGCACGATAAAAAGGAAATTTCCGTTTGCGGCACAGAAAACCGGCCGGCCTCGACCGGCCTGAAAGCGCACTTGTCGCGGCCGTGGCTTTTATCCCAACGCTAACTACCTACCCACAAACCAGCAGCTTCCCTTCACTAAGAGACAAGATCAGGAGCCCAACCTGTCTCAGACCCTTCTCTGAGAAGAGACGGTTCAGGCGAGAAAGTAACGCGCTGTCTCTTCCTCTTCTCTAATCAGTCATTCAACCCCCTACTGAAAAGTATCTTCTCACTCTCTTTGGCCATCACAAACGCATCAGACACAGTTTCACGAAGAGTGCAGTTTCGCAATTGCTTCTATCCACCGCCGTGGCCACCACTTCTCTTCGATGTTACACTACCGCCTCCTATTCTCGAACAGCCACCATAAAGAGAGGGAGAGAGAAACGCACAGACAGAGAGAAAGGGCGCGCGAGACAGAGCTAAGCAAAGGATAAGAATTGAAAAGGCCATCAGGGATTGTGGGCGCAGTCGATGTTTTGTTTTACAAACATCTCTTTACTCCCTCTCTCTTTTGTATCCACACACCACATGGTTATCCCGTCTCTCATAATCACCATCATCATCCCTCCAATAGGTATTTATCCGTCTGTTAAGACTACTCGAAACGTTGCATGCCAAAACAAAAATTCGAAGGTGGTATTGTATTAAAAAGACGTAGCCAGGCGAACACGAGACACGAAAATGAAAAAGAAAGAGGGGAGGGGGAACAGACGACGTGCATCGATGTTCCTGCTACGCTTCAATTCTAAGCGCTCTTCTCGTGCTGGGTCGAGACGCGCTGGAGGGAGACGACTGCAATAACGTCAGTTCAAGTCCGCTAGGTTTCCTCAAGAGGGAGGATGACTTACCAAAGTCCTCGAGCGACCTCTGCTTCTGGTCTTTCTTCGGGCTCTTCCCGTGCATCAAATTATCGAATCCGACGCTATCCTGCAAAAGATAATAAAGCCCGCCGAGCACACAGAACACGCCAAAAGAGAAGATCCAGATGCGCACGACAGCCACAATAGACGTCTGGCCACCAACAAACCAGCCAAACAGACAGAAGAACGTGGCAATGATGTCCACAATCAAGATAGCGCCGGTGAGCTGCCATGAAGGGATAGAACTCCAGAAGGGCCCGTTGGCGCGTGTGATGAAGATGAGCCAATTCTCCGTAAGCGAGATCTGGAGGAACAGGACCTCGTCGCGGACACCAAAGTTCTGGACAATGCCGCCCGAGACACCCTGGCCAGCTGCGTTCGGCAGGTCTTGGTAGGGGAACATGGTCGTCAGGGTGATCCAGGTGCCGATGGCCAATACGACGCCGAGAAGGACTGACATGCCCCACAGCTTGGGCAGGTTCCACTTGACGGGCGTCTTGGAGAAGGGGGCGTTGTCGTAGGCGATGGCAAGGGTGGCGATGTCGGCAAAGATGGCGATGAAGACGACGAGTTCGAGGTTGAGCGACGTGTTGAGAATGGCGATCCAAAGGCCGAGAAAGATTTCCAAGTGTAAGGACAGCGCGATACGGTATACAACGTATGCGTACATGCGATGGAAGATCTGACGGGAGGTCTTGAGTGCATCGATGATGGCGGAGAGGCCGGGAGCGAGGAAGACGATATCAGCGGCAGAACGAGCAGCGTCCGAAGCACCTTCGACGGCGATACCAGTATCAGCCTTCTTCAGGGATGGTGCATCGTTGACACCATCACCAGTCATGGCGACGAGGTAACCACGCTGCTGCAGGATTTCGACCACGTTGTACTTGTGTTGAGGGAACACTTCTGCGAAACCATCGGCAGCTTCGACGAAATCGTAAATGTCCGATCCAGGCATTTCGCCGCCGCCGCCGAGACCAAGGCGCTCGGCATTGTACACGTTGGTCCCGAGGCCAAGTTGGCGAGAGGTCTCCCGGGCGATACCAACAGCATCACCAGTCAACATTTTGATAGACAGACCGAGAGTCTTGGCTTCGTTAATGGTGCGGGCTGTGTCGTGGCGCGGAGGATCAGAGCACGGCATGATGCCAAGAATCTCCCACGAGCTGTCACCACGCTTGCGAGCAACACCGAGCGAACGGAAACCACGAGTAGCGAATTCGGCGACTTTGTTCTTGTAGGCCTCATCAATGGCTTCCGGGATAGGGTGATCTTCCTCGACGGTTTTCAGAACGAACAGCGGAGCACCCTTGACGCAGACGATACGCTCACCCTGGGGAGATTCGACGACGGCCTGCACCTTCTTGGATACGGGGTCGAAGGGATGGAACTCCAAGACCTTGTACTTCGACAAGACGTTTTTGGCGCGAGGGTAGAATCTGAGCGACTTCAGGAAAGCCTTGTCGATGGCATCAATACCCTTCTTCTTGCGGGATGCGGCCAGACAAGCTGTAAGCATCAAATCGTCAGGCTCGACACCTGCTACAGTGTATGGTTCAGCCAAGGAGAGCTTGTTTTTCGTCAAAGTGCCAGTCTTATCGGAGCAGAGAATTTCCACACCGGCCAACGACTCGATAGCCGACAGCTTCTGGACAATGGCTTGCTTCTTGGCAAGGTATGCAGCACCAACAGCCATTGTCGTAGTGACGACGGCCGGAAGACCGACGGGCACGCCGATGATGGTAATAGCGAGAGTGAACTCGAGAATGGTGACAATGGGGTTGGAACGGTAGAAAGACGAGACCCAAACGATGAGCAGGGTGAAAATGACGAGAATCAGCAGAACTGTACCGATTCCGTTCAAGACCTCGGTGAAGTGACCGGTCCCGGCGGAGGCGGAGGCGACCAGGGAAGCAGCACGGCCGACGAAGGTGCTATCTCCGGTGGCCGTAACAACCATGAAGGCCTCACCGCGCTTGATGGCGGAAGACGCATAACAAGTATCGCCCTTGTGCTTATCGACAGCCAACGACTCGCCAGTAATGGCGGATTGGTCAACTTGCAGAAAGGCGTCTTCAGTGACGACGCGGCCGTCGGCGGGGATGATGGTACCCTACACAACTGCGTCAGAAATCGAGCGTTCAGCAAGACGCATCTACTCGAGAACAAACCTCTTCAATCTGAAGGATGTCACCAGGAACAACCTCGGGCGCCTCGATTTCGACGAGCGCACCGTTGCGGAGAACGGTGGCCTTGAGGGCAAGCGTCTTCTTAAGTTCGTCGACAATGGAACCGGCTTGGTATTCTTGGACAAACCCGACGGTGGCGTTTAACAAAAGCAGGGCGCAAATGACACCAAAATCCACCCAATCCTGGAGGCCAGCAGCCAGGATTGCAGCGGCCTATTGCAGGCAAAGTCAGTATGGATGGGCGAGTCTCAGGTCAGGAGAACTGGCTTTACCTCCATTACGAACTGAATGGGGCCAACAAAGTACATCAGGAACTTTAGGATGAGGTTCTCCTTCTCTTCCTTCATCTGATTCGGACCGAACTTTTTCCTGCGGGCCAGGACTTCATCGGTACTGAGGCCTTGCACGGTGCTGGTCTGGAGGAGCTCTTCGGGGACAACACGGGCGCTGCCGGGCTGGGTTTCCTCTTCTTCGGGGTCGATGTGAGCGTCTTGCGACTCGAGCTCCTCGATGAGGGCGTCCATGTCCTCTTCTTCCTCGTCGTCGTCATCGCTGGCGGCGGGCTTCTTGGGGGGCAGGTCCTTGGGCCCCTCATCGTGAGACTTCTTCTCGTCAAAGCCGCCGGAGGGCACATTGGCGCCCAAATGGTTACGGGGCGCAGCTCCCTCGGAGCTGCTGTTGGTGTCGGCCATGGCGCGCCCCTAGACAGACTGGCTGCTGAGAGAAGTGGAGGTGAAGGCTGGCAGACGCTGGCGAGCGAAAGAGGCTGGAATGCAAAAGCTGGGTCGGGTAAGCGTGCGTTTTATTTGCTGTGGTGGGCATTGGAGTTGTGACCGAGACAATCGGACCAGAGAAGCAGCTCTTTCAGGGCCAATTCCAGGGCACGGCTGTGCACCTGCCGTCGCCGACTCCACCAACGACGAGGCTCGCGCAACCTCGGACAACGTACCTGGTCACCCGAGGCCCAATATCATGCAATTGGGCGGCAGCAACACGCGCACAAGCAACAACGTAGTAAGGCTGCGGGGGGGCAGTGAGGGACTGAGCGGACAGCGAGAGCAGTGCAGGCTGACGGGGGTGGCGGCAGCAGTAGCGGCAGCAGCAGCAGCAGCAGCAGCAGCAGCAGGCCAGAGCGGCGTGAGGGGCAGCGGGCGCCTTTAAGGGCAGCGCGCATATGACGAGGGCGCGCAGACGGGAGGCAGAGCAGCGCAGAGGCAGATACTCCATCCCGGCTGACTCTCGATCCCGCGTGCGATTAGCGCAATCAGCATGCTGCTCCGCACCAGACCAGCCATTCCCCAGCTTGCATGCGTTCCCTCGAACTGGGTGGCTGTAACATTGCCATCAAAACACGCCCAAACCGGCTAGTCAGCGCAGGCCCAATCTTCAACAATATGCAAGGCTCCGGGCATGATGCAGCTGCATGCGCGTCGCAGAGGCTCCAGGAGACTTTGGTGCGCACCGCTCGCACCAGCACGGCCTCGCGAGCTGGGGCAGGGCTGATCTCCAGCCAGGGCGATAGCCACGGCAGTCAAAAGACGATACAGGTAAATATGCACACCCCCGCAGGAGCTTGGGCCCCGCGACCCGCTAGCGCGCCATGCCCGTCCAAACGCAGGCCCATCATCTGACTGAGTGAGCGGAAACGCGTGCTTTGTAAGACCCGGCGCGTCAATGCGGCTGCGAGGCCAGGCCCGGTCGCGGGTGCCCGCAATTGCACGCTGCTGAGGCAATCCGCGGCCGCGCAGCGAGCGGGCGTGGTAATGGAAGAGGAGCGAAGCAGCATGACGCTACAAGGCGCCCCCCTGCCGGCACGCGCATCCCGCCCGCCAATCGCCGCCGCCCGTCTGGTGCGGGGAATAGCGCTGCCGTTGTCACTCTACTCTTGCTTTTGCCTTGCGCGCCGACAACCACCTGCCCCAGCCCTGCCCGCAAGCTGCCTCCGTCCATGGGAGCAGGCCGCCGCCCTGGTCCCGCTCGTCGAGCGCCGCGCCCCTCGCCGCTTACGCCAGTCCGCCGTGTTTCATTCCCCGTCTCGGTGCGTAACGTTGCCAGGTGATAAGCCTGCCCTTGGACGCTGGGCATAGTCGCTGCTTGGCACCGCCGGTAGTTTGTCCCTTTGCTCGCCCGCCCGCCCGCTTCCCGGCCAGCGCCACGCGTGCGTGCTCGCTGCTTCGGTTGGCTCGTCGAGACCCTGCACCCATGCCTATGGCAGTGGTTGAATTGTGCGCGTCGCCGGTGGTTGCAGCGGTTCGATTACGCTCAGGCTCCGTTGAGCGCCAAAGTGGAGCGCGCACACTCCACGATCTGCGAGGGATCCACTTTCCACCGTCCACTCCCGCAGCTAAGCACGACCGAGGCCAAGCCTCTCTCCGCCTTGCCCTCACCTCAATCCATCGCCTGCTGCAGCCTGAGTGCCGCCGCGTCTTCTGCCCGAATTTCGAGGCCAAGCGTCTCGCTGCGCGATCTAGTACCGGTACGTCTGTGATGTTGTTTCCGCCCAACGTTGCGCGCCTTTTGGCCGTCACCCGTACCACCTACCAAGCCCTCAACATCGTTACCATCTCCCGGAGATTAAGACGCCTGAACCATCCCTCCTTGCGCTCGCTCTGCTCTAGCTCTCCGAACCACTGCTAACCCCACCACTCATGTCTCACTCCTCCAGCGAACCAGCCGCCGACGACGCAGCACTATGCCGTTATGCCTCCGCGCCCGTGCCTGCGACACCCTCCCCTTTCTTGGCCCACTCCCACCGCCCTGCTGACTCGCCAGCGGACAATTAAAGACACACACAAGCACACAAACCATCCCACCGCGCCAAGAAACACCAAGCCCGCACCGCCCCGCCGTCTCCCAACCACAGATCCGCTCCGCCGCTACTAAAAACAAAAACATTCCAAGGCCTCTGAGACGCAGCGAAGAAATACACCGGTCCTTGGAACAGAGTGCTTACGTGGCAGAAGCATCTCCCAAAAGTCTGCCCGCCAACGTATAATACCGCGCGAACGCGATCTGGACATCGCGAGCCAAGCCACAAACAAGATCCGCCCGGGGCTCCACTTATCTGGCTGCAGGGCAACGCGTCCTCGGCGCAGTGTCTTGTGTGGTGTGGTTTAAACGCGCCGCCGCGGCTGGCAGTCGTGGCGCTGTCGTTCCAACACCACCATGTTCTCCGGTATTTATGATCTCTCCCAGGTAGCGCTCAGCCCCGTTCGTTTGGGGTGTATGCGCCTTCCATAATTTAGGTTGGCTGCAGATTGCCTGACGGTGAAACTTACCGTCGAGCCAAAAAAAAAAAATTATCTCCGTGTGCGCAGCGCCAAACTTCGCCGATCTCCGATTGTCTTGAGGTTCGGCAAAGACGTCATGGTGGGTGACCGACTAGTGAGGAGTAGGGTGTGGTGCAAGAGACTGCTGTGATACGCACATAGCTATGCGGGCCTGATCTTGCTTTCGACTTGGACTGCGATTGGCAGGTCGTAGATTCCTTTTGCCTTTTTTTCTTTGGCCAATGGTGGGTTCTTGATTCTGGTAGCAGAATATCTGCGCGTTTCAGACTCGAGGCGGCGCCCAGGATTGCTCTTGAGAGGTACATCTGGGGAATCGGCCCGACAAGTATAAACTTGTGAGTCTCCTGCTTCTCATTGGTCTTAGTGAAGAGGGTCTTTGCCTCTTCTTGGCCCAGTGGCGATTAGTGAGGTAGGTCTCCTTGATATGTGTTCTCCAATGTACTATTTCCTATTTCATTTTCCGCCAGCTCCATGGCATTCTTCCTTATCCATACCCATATTTGTACATACATCCGCTGTATACAAGGCTTGAACTGTCACGAGCCTCAAGACCGCTTTGGCGAGAGCGTTGGCTATGCAGCACATGAGGCCTCTGTATATGAATGGAGCTACGACCTGAACGATGCCGTATGGCATGAAGGTTTCATCCAGTCTAGGAAGGCACTAGGAGGCTTCATGGGTAGTGCAACCTGTTCCGTAGAGATGACTCCGCGGCTTTCAAGAAATACACATAACACAATGTCAGCGTTCGACATATCTTTAAAATGAGAATGATTACGAGAGAAGAACTCATCTGCTCTCGGAACAACACTCCTCCATTCGCCAGAGCGTATGCCCGCTGTACTAGAACTGCAGCTGGACACCGGCTGATCTCCCTGTCTTTGCACCAGCTATTTCTCTTACACTCAGCCACGTCGTGTCTCATGCTCTGTCATCAGATTCAACTCGTCACGTGCCCGTGCCCTATTTTGTGGGCGGCATTGTCGACAGGCGTCATTGAAAAGGCTCCCGTCTATCAGAGCGGAGCCTCTTCTACGCAAACAGTTACAAGCAACGCTATTTTTTTTTTTTTGGTTGGGGGGGAGGAAAGGGAGCAAAGAATATGGAGATCACTCAGCTGCATAGTCTTGACTATTAGGCACCGTCTGTTGTTTCCGAAAATTCGGTACGTTTCCACTGTTTCGTGGAGACTATCCACGGCTCTCTAACAAGTGCCAGCACCGGCTTTTCTCGGGCGTGCTTCCTACCATGAGGCGCCCGTGTCCGTCAAACATCGTCTGGATCTGAGGCTTCTGTATTTCCCACATAGGCTTGGTGTCCGAGGCGAAGCAGGGAAATTCACAATGGGTATTCTCGCTCCTCCAGAAGCGTGGCCCGCACCGTTTGCTTGGTGGAGGGAAATACATTTCTCGCTCAGGTACCATCCAGCTCTGCATTCAGTAGTTTTATCTGCGTCGATCGTGGCTATCGATACATAACATCAATACCTAATGCGATCCACGAAGTTTGTTAGACAGCAGTGTTTCGACTCTACCCATCTTCCGTAGTGGCGTTCGCGATGAAAGCTGAGCTGTTCCGCAAGACTGTGACGGCACATGATATGGTTGAATACGTCATTGTTCCAATGCCTCGTGCGGGCCCTTCCGTACCGGTGACCAGGCTCCTTCCTGTGTTGTACTTCTGCATGCCACCATTTGAGCACGGTCATGCCTATAAAAGAAAGCACGAACGCTTCAAATCTTCTTCCTCTTCTTTGTCTTCTTCTTCTCCTTCTTCTTCTTCTTGAACCCAAACTTCTTCCACAACCCTCGCTTCGCCAGATTCTGGCTGGACAAAACTCCACCTGAACCATGGCTGCTCACACCCTTTTTCGATTCTCTCCCGCTCGCTCACCGCTCCAGCCTGGATGTAGACGTGTCACCCAACCGTCACCAGAAAAGGAAAGCACTGATGGGATCACCGTCATTGCTCCTAAATCCCATGCCAACATATCGATTACTGAAAGCGGATCCCCTGTGAAAAAGAGTGGTATTCCGGAAAACTCAGTACTTGGTAAGTCTTATCGCCTCACTAACAAGACATTCTTCTCACCCAATGCATTTGCAGAGCAGCAATTCGATATCCACCTTGGTACTCCGGACGCACAATTCAGTCGGGCAGTCCTAGACTCAAAGCACGTGAAGTTGCCCTTCTCACTTATGACCAACGGAAGGTACACCGAACCCCCCAACGACGAGGCCTGGGCGCAATTGTCGTCCCTATTCCCGGATACGTTTGGGGTGGAACTCTGCCCGCCATTCCTCATCATCCGCGTCAGAAGACTTCCCCCTCGTCAGCCGGTTACTGTTGCCGGCGTGCCTCTCCGCCTCACCACTGACAAGCACGACACCTTTTTTGAGCGCGGTCGCACTGGTAAAGGTGGTAACTTCTTGCACCACCTGGATCTGAACAAGGAGTGGTTGACGGATGCGATCATGGAACAAGTTCTTCAAAGCATCGACAGGGTATCCCCAAGACGAGTTATGTGGTTTTCCTGTTTCTGGCAGATCGTCATACCTGACGGCACCCCCCTCGAATCTGTTCCAGGAAGGGTTGGCAGACAGATCGTCTACTACCGGTACCAGTCGGAGATTCCAGCGCCAAATCTCGCAGCTAGGCGTGTCAAGAACCCTGACACTGTCTGGGACAACACCAACTACCTCAATGCCCCAGGCTCTATCGTCCGTCCCGGAATCATGCTCTCTTCTTCCGAGCGTTCCGGAGAATCTTGGTCGAAGACGAGTTCCGGGGTTTTGGTCGCCAATTCGGTAGGTGAGAAATTTGTCACGGCATCCACCCACGGATTCAACCCTGACGGGGAAGTCTGGCATCCCTCTCCGAAGGGCGACCTCATCGGAAAAGTCGTTCAAGAGTTCCCGCATACCGACATCTGCCTCATCAAGCTCAACAAAGGAATCACGTACATCAACGAGACATTCCAGAGTGACTTCGATCCTTTGGGTACGACTATCAAGGGGTTTGCCATCCCAACTCCTCCCGAAACCAGAGGCTGGGATATCGTGACAATGGACAACCCTTACTCTGGCTATGCTGACGGAAATGTCATCGGTCTTGGTGTCACTGTCTCGGTTGATCCTAAGTACAAGTATACTAAGCAAAGATGGATCACCTTCCAGTGTGGCGATGAGGACATTGATGGCAGTTGCGGCAGTCCAATACTCGATGAACAGGGAAGAGTGTTGAGTTTCTTCCGGTACGAGATTGAAAACACGAAAGACACCTTTGCTATTGAGGCAGTGGAATTGCAAAAGCTTGGGTTTGAGGTCTTTCCAGGACAGCACACATTCTGAGGTATTTTTTCAGTTCACTTTCTTTCATGAATTACTTCGGTATTCTGATTTCGGGGATCTTCTCGTACTAGGGGTTTTTATGTTAATCAAAACAGCATAAGACCTAGTTTACCCTTCACCTTCGCCAACCCAATCAGCGCATATTTTCTTCGGTATTTTCGACATGGCTTGTTAACAGTCCACATGGGTATTGATGGCATGGGGTTATACTAGCTCATCAAGGACGGGCACACACTAGCTACAAGAGAATAAATGTTACAAAAACCTTTTCGCACCCTTCTGTTACGGCGCAGCCTTCACAGGGTTAGGAAACTGCAGAGTAGGAAGGCAAGCGGGGGGCGCAGCTGCGGCACAGGAAGGACCCACAATGGAACACGTGGCTCACGTGACGCCAAGAGATTGATCTGTTTGATCTCGCCTGCCCCAGGCATCAACGAACAGATCAACCAGATCAAACCCACCATTGATCTGTAAAGAACTCCGACCTTACCCAGGTCAGGAACAGATCAAAACTAGATTGTATACACTCTCCTACTAGTATATAAACCACACTCCTTAGATAGCTTTGACCTTCGTGGTCAACTTCAGCAATAGAATTTGGACTCTATTAGTAACACGGTGTTACGAACCCCAGAGGACAAGGGCTTTATGACCCCACGGGTAGGAAGCCCGCACGGGAAAAAGCACCGCAGGGACCAAGAACCCTCACGGGCAGCAGAGCCGCACGGCCGGAA